>APFE030833836.1:18476-55573 GCA_000404065.3 Pinus taeda
AGGTTGCCCCCTCGAAGAGGCTGAATTCTAAGGCGTGGATCTCTCTTTTCTATATTTTTGTGAGCTGGTTTCATAACAATCTTCACCCCAACAAAACATCACATCTTTATTTAATAATTTCTCCATCGATGCGGTTAGCTGAGCATATGCCTTGATAAAATTATGGTAATATCCATTGTGCGCCAATGTCATGCGCATTTGTTTTATATTCCTAGTAGCCTCCAAATTAACAATTACAACGATCTTCACAGGGTCCACCATCAATCCTTGCTTACATAAAACATGGCCGAGAAAAATTCCAAAGGACACACAGAGTATGCACTTCTTCAAGTTCAGTGTGATCTGATACCTTCAAAATGTATCCAACATAAGGCATAGACTCGCAACATGGAAGTTCACTAATACAAACACAATCTAATCATCAAAATACACCTCCAAGAATTTATGAGTAAACTCTTTGAATATCGCGATCACAACCTAGCAAAAAAATTCAGGTGCGTTATTCAATCCGAATGGCATAACTATATATTGAAAGCAACCCCATTTAGTCACAAAGGTTGTTTTGCTTCGATATTTTGGCGTGATCTTTATTTGATGATATCCCGAAATTATGTCAGTGAATGAATACACCTCCTATTCGCCAACATTCTCTAACACTTCGTCAGTAAACAATGTTGGAAATGGATCATGCACGCATGCATCATTCAACTTTCTTAGATCTATGCATATATGAATCTCGAATTTCTATTTTGTTTCTTGGACCACCATTGATCTTACCCATTCTGATTCCTTGACTGGCTCAATAATACCGACATCCAACATCTTATCCACTTCTTGGCGCACCTTCTCTTTATATTTGAGATTTATCTAATAAGGCCTCTACTTAACGGGCTTCACATCTGGCTTCAATGTGATCTTCATAACACCTAAACCTATGATGATTCCTATCAAATCTGAAAACTTCATTGGGAATAAATCCTGGTACTCGTGCAACATCTAAGCTACCTTATCAACTATATCTTCATGCCAATAGTATTCAAGCTTTATGAACTTGGGCTTTACTTCAGAGCCAATGTTTACTTATCGAGTTTTCAAAGGTTCTAATACATTTGGGTTCACCACCTTCATCTTGTCTCTTCGGTTTGTCCTTTTATTTCTAGAATGGTAATATTTCACAAATCATCTTATCCTTCTTCAGTAGTCACATTGTATCATTCCAATGCAAGGTGCAGTTGTGTACTCCAATCTGGCTGAGCCCATTCTACTAGTTCCTTTGGCATTATGAATATAACTACTTTTATCTCTTATAGCGCCTTATCAATGCTCTCAACCCCATCCTCAAAGTTGAAATTTAATAGAAAACTCTCCCTTAAGATGTCCCACTCAACTATTCCATGGTGAAGTTCCGCCTCCAGATAATAGTTCATTAGGATGGTATCTAAGGTGTGACAAAAAAATTGCATGCCTTCTCATTGTTGTTATGTTCCCCAGGCCTTAGTCCATCATCCCAAATGATCGCGCAGATCATCCTTCCCATTGTATTTTTTTTCATCCGATTATTAGCATATCCAAACCTTAATTTCATCATTCTTGTATATTGCTTCCATCTAGCAAAGTTTTCCTTGTGCATACCCCACCAACAGGCAAGTGTAGCACTCAGCACCAATTCCAGTGCCTGGAAGCAATGTTCTTTTGGTACTTCCCTTTCAAATTCATCTAAAAACAATTCCACACTAGTTAATCCATCATAATGCAAAAGGTTCCTTACCTTAGTCGAAATAAACATCAACGATATAGTCATCCTATTGCAAGAGAGCGTAGATACTTCATGCAACCGATTCTGCTATTGTTCAAGTTCTTCATATGAATCTGAGGTGTAGGAGCGATCCCAGTCCCACGAAATTTGTCCATATGTTGTGGGATTGAACCAATCTTCATCTCACATTGTTATGTTCTATATCTAATCCATATCATCATAACTTTCTACATAGTTGTGAACAAGTTCATTATAATGCACTCCTTTTGTAGGGTCTAGTGGCACTACAACCTTGACTGACTTCTTCTCAAACGTCATCTTTCGATTCTTCAAGTTGAGTACCCCATTCATGTCAATAGCCTAGTAAATTCCTAGTAGCGCGGGTATGGGTTATTGTCATCCGCTATTGCAATGACCTCAAAGTCAGCTACCACACTTGCACCCTCATTGTCCACTGTTAAACCATACAAGCACCCCATTGGAATAATCTTTTGTTGATTTTCCATGCGCAACTGAATAGGAGACAACACAGTGTGTGTCTCCCCATCCTTTCCCATTTCTCCATAGGTAGGAGATTCGCATCAAACCCCAAATCCAGGATTACCTGGTCCATCTCATATTTCCCTATTTGTGTGCTCAACGTCATCTCACGCCCCGTTCACGTCTTATGCTTACCAATCTTTCTTACTATACATTGTTAAGGGAGATACTTTTATTTATTTTCACACTTGTCAATTAACTCTTGCAACCCTTTTACTTCTTTATGATCATGTATTAACTTCATACAATTCTTTAGAAAAGTAGCTAGTACTGAAGGATCTACCTCATGTGTTGCACTAGTCTCTGCATTTTCTCCTGACTGCTTGATGTAGAGGCCTCAACAAATTTCTTCTTAGCCTCCATGGAGGTTTCTTTAGTGTGATTAAGATCAAAATATACTTCCTTCTCAGCATCCTTGCACACCCTTCCATTTTCCTTAGGTTTCTTACCTTTATCTACACCAGTCGTCATGCCACTTCACAGCACAATATTTATTTTCTGATCTTCTTCACGGGGCTCAACCCTCATCATCTGAATGTTGTACATAGGCCGCTATGGTTTCACCTTGTCTTCTTTGACCTTGCTATAAGGACCAGACATTCCTCCATGACATGGTCAAATTGTCAACAATACTGACATGATGGATGTGTGTGGTTTGTACAATCTCACATGAATCTCCTTCCTTTGCCACAATTATAGCAGATTACCTATCCACGCCCTTGACCTAGTGCAGTGCCTCTTCCCTGTCTTCAACCTTGGAATCTGTCGTGCACATCTCTTGCGCCTTGATCCTAAAGCTATTTTTCTGCATGTATTCAGTAGGTAGGGGTTCTATATATCATCAACTCATAGCTTCTACAATGGTGTTTATCATGTCCCACAAACTTATAGAAATTTCAAAACAATTGCTTAGGGGTCTATACAATTTTTTTGCAATAAATGAAAGTTATTAGCAGCATGTTGTCTTGTAACTTGATAGATAACGCACCATGTCATGGTTCCCATGATCGTTCCAACATTTTTCTCTTATTTTAGGGGAAATGCCCTCCCCCTATAATATAGTTCTTATAGACTATAAAATCATCCTTATCATGTCCATGGCTCTTACACTTTAGACACCAGACCTCAAGTTGCACCTCCAGCTGAACTTCCTTTCCTTTCTTCAAGCTCTGCAACTCCAAGTGCAGGCTTTCTAGCTCTGAGTGAATCTGCTGCACTCCAAGGTTTGTATCTTGTATAGGCAAGGCATCTATACTCATCATGATCTCAAAGGATTCCTCTTTCATTTCTATCTTCTGTTGTGAGAGAGGTACTCTTAAATGTGGAAAGAGCGACGCTATAAACCAGTCGCGATGCTAGGAATCTTTGATTACCATATTGGCCTATCTGATCAGGAAATTAAACCTCTGATCAAATTCCCAATGTGTGTCATCTATCCTCTTTTAGATTTCCTTAAATTCAATTACTGAGTGTGCCTCTAACTTAGGCTTACTGAACTCTCGGTTCAGAGCTAGCTCGGTATATGCCAATGTTGCATTGGGGTTATCAGTGCAATACTTGATATACCATGTTAATGTGAGATCTTGTAAGGATATAACCAATTGTGCTTTCTTAATATGATCATCTATAATCTATTGTGTTGTCCAAATGACTCCTGTGACAAACCAAAATTATTCTAGATCTTCGCTCCTTGTTCCTTTAAAAATCAACATCTTCATCACATTCTCCATGTCGAATGGTGGAAATGGAGGTGGGGGGTGAAGGTATAGGTGTATGAGGCAGTGGTGGAGGTGGACATGGAGTGGATGGATGATGTATCTATAGAATACCTTGCATAATTACCTGAACTGAACTTCGTGGCATAGTCAGCACCATTCCTTTGTCATTGCTTGAACGGGGTTCAATGAGCGAACTATATTTTGGGTTGGATCCCTCATTTCCCAAAACATCAAGCTAACTGCATAACCCTCTTTTCACATAAAAATAGTTTAATCATTGTCTTCAATGATTTCAAATACTTACCTCGCAGTCCTTTAAAGATCCTTCATTCCACTTTGTTATAGTTGATATTCTTGTCAATCGTGAAATAAGTCACAAAGCTTCCCAATGTGCAATCAATCCAGTGATCAACAACCCACGCGATTTTTCTTTTTGATGCTTCTAGATGTCACACAATCTCAGGAGTCTACACTATAGGATTATCAAGCCTCCATGTCCCTTGATTATTATCCAATTTATACAAGCACTCATGTAGTTCTTTAAGGAAGAAACAAAAGAATGCGTTGGTCTCGCCTGTGTACAAAATTCTCTGCAACCACTACCCCTTGGATAGTTTAGGGGTCCTATTCTCTTGGAACATGAATGCATGCACGTTTTGGTCAATCCACTTCTCAATCTCTTTCTTCGTAGGAAACCATTTATCACACATCTCTTAGATAGATCTCAATATCGACAATGGAACCATTTGTTGGTTTAAGGGGGGATGACACAGGTTCATAATTTTTCACGCCAACTAACAAAACTAGAACTATTAGCCATTTTAGAAACAACCTCCATAGCACACACTGTAGTCTCACCCGAAGC
This sequence comes from Pinus taeda, assembly GCA_000404065.3. Taxonomy (NCBI): domain Eukaryota; kingdom Viridiplantae; phylum Streptophyta; class Pinopsida; order Pinales; family Pinaceae; genus Pinus; species Pinus taeda. The sequence continues at coordinate 23,356 of APFE030833836.1, forward strand.
AGTATTGGGGGGTGCTAGAATCATATTTCTACATCCAGAGACAATGTGATAAGTGGTCTTAAACTCTTGTAGTTTAGATCTGCCTTCAGGAAGATCGATATCATCATATGGCCTGATACGGTAACTCTAAGGAGAAGGATTCTAGACATTCCCCAAGGTTTGTAATCAGTCCTTAAACACCCTAAAGAGGAAAACCATCCACTTTCATGCACTAATTAATAACCCTAGATCTGTGTTCGTGCAACTCTACCCAATTCATCAGAAATCATAACAGAATTAACCCTTAATTTCATGAACACGGTTAATTACTTAAGGCACGCATAAATATGATAGATTTAATAGATTTGTACAACATTTATACATTATTCCATAGAGAACATATTATAGAACGATGTAACATAATGTAAACATAATTAACAATAATACTCAGACACAAGATATTTCTTCAAAATTAGTCTTTATTCAGTTCCAGCGTCCAATTTACAGACTTCCCTAGATTGCACACCTAGTTGCAGGGGTCTGCATAGTCAGCTACAGAATTACCAAGGCCTCCTATGCACTCAGCTAGAATAGCCTTCCCCTTTAACCTAAGTACAAGAAATTGAGTTTTCCTACCTTAGCACTTACCCAAAAAAAAAAAATCTTCATTCAAAGTTACTACCTAAGACTCGCTATGACTCAACTATATATAGCTTTCTTCTTTACAATACCATGCTTTGGAGACCATGGGTGAGTCTCAAAACTGATCTATTACTTACCCAAACAAGGGGCTAAAAAATCCTTTGACTCCTATCTAGTTGCGCACTCTGCATCCACATTTCACGAAGACTTTACATTCTTCACAAAACTTTTACAAAATTGGGTTAAACTAACCCCAAAACTGACCATAGGGACCCTATCCCAACACTCATTATCTAGGAAGTTGATATAGAGACCTTCAGTACCTTGAGGCCTACATGCCTTAATGGAAAGTTTCTAGCTTTTGATGACAAGTTCTCATCATTGGCCTTCGATGAAATGATTCTATGAGTGTTCAACCTCAAATCACTTATTTTCACTTCATAGATTGTACTGGAAGTACCTTGACAACCATTTTCATTATTGGTGGTTTCTCTCACACTTGTTAATGGTTCACATTATTGGCCAATAATACAATAGTTTCTGCCATGTTCGACTTCGAAACATTCACTTACATTATTAGATTCATACTGTGGATTGAGAGATGAAGGTCAAGGCCCTGGATCTAGTTTCATCAATCCTGGTTAGATTCATGATTATGTAGACTCATTTATGATAGATGGATGTGTCCATACTATGTCTACTATCTATATGATTTTGGTTTTTTTCGTACTTGTTCATTGAGTTCTCTTTACTCTAAATATGGGAATGCCTACCTCAGTGATGATTATTGATATACATTTTCATTGTAATCCTTGAATGTTCCCTGCAGGTTTCCAACCATTGTATCTGATCCAGTCCTTGGAATGATAAAGTGCTTCAATCTTTCACACTTATTTTATAGACTTCACACATTAGGGGGTAGTCTATTACATGTCATTTTTTCACCATGACACTTGATTAGTTTATGGATATTTTTACCATCCATGAACATGTTTGATTAAAATCCCTTAGAAGACAAACAATAAAAGAAAATATTGAAGCATATGAGAAATTTGGGAATAATAGTTGTCACACCTTTTCAAGTTTCACCTATTCTAATTTTCCTAGGTTTTCTTGCACATTCACTGAAATTAACTTTGAGAACAGTGCATAACTGTGCTTTGTCTTCAACTATAATTCGGCATAGGTGAACTCAAGAAAGTAAAAATAAAAATTACATGCTATAAACATAGTTGGTCAAATATTTCCCAACCGGAAGCTTCCACGTGATGTCTATTCAAACTATAGCCCTCAGATGATGCATCACAATCGCTTTCCTCATCCAAACCTAACCCTCAATTAGGGGATCTCACCCTCCTCTTTTATATATAAAAATTCTTCCTCTTGGCCTATAAAATTACTAGACAGTAGATGGGTAGAGGAGTTCAGAACTTATAGAAGATAAACTTATGTTGCTATTTTGAAATTGTAAAGCTTGTAATCTAAGGAGGAGATTGAAGGAATTTGGGAGGAACCTCACGACATCAAGGTGAAGGTTGTAAGGCTCCTCTTATCTTTGATTAATACAAATGAACACTTTCTCCCATTGATCTCTCTTATTGGAATAATGAATGGTTTATAATTGTTTATAATTTTTATTAAGGCAAATTAAATTCCTAATCTTGTTGATCATAAGGTTAAGTTTCATTTGGATTATTATATCACATATTCTTTTGATCCTTTTATGGTTTATGTTTGCAGATCTTTTCAAGAATTGAGGAGCTGCATCAAGTCACAACAAGGGATATTCATCGATAATTTCATGAAATATGTAAGAGGCTCATCCATTAGCTTTAATTCTTATAATTCAATCAATTCCAACTTAGGGAAAGAGTCAATTCAATTGTCTTTCTTGTTTCTATCATTCGTCAAGGATCTAGGGAGATCACTATTGACCACAAGAGGGATTTGTTCGGTGTAACAATGCTATGAGATCCATGTGTGTAGAAAGCTCAGTTGCATAATTTACCATTGAATATGCCCAATAATCATAGAAATCACCTATATAACTATCAAAAAGGGTAGCTCGGTGCACTCTGATAAATGGGAGATTGTCCATAGGGTTGTCCGGTATTGAGATTTTTCCTTCAGAAGATCAAGAAGTGTTAATTATACAAACTTCAACAAAGATGGTTAGAGGTGATTATGTCATGAATTGGTTGAATGGGAATCTTGAAAATTGTGGTGGTGAAAAGCGCGTTGTCTGAGAGATTGTAGAGTGGGGATAAGCGTTGAAGGAAACCAGTCAGACAGATGTAACATGTGAATTGTAATTAGTCATTTTTGTATTAATCTTTGTAATGATGTAAATGTAAGTATTAAAGAGGGCACTTGGAATAATTCTTACATTATAATGTAGGAATATTTTATTTGTTAGTGATTAAAGTCTATTGAGATATTTTCTCAAAAATATTCTCTTGTCTTAGAAACTATTGGATCTCATGAGCACTATTAATGTGGCTTGAAATTTAGCTTTGTGATGTGGAATACGAATAGTTTTATCTACACAATGTCTTCTCTACTAGTATATTTGTCTTTAGAGGTCTTAGTTTGCAAATTTTGGTTCCCTTTTTCTCTAAAATAAATAAATAAAGAGGACAAGACAAACAACATAGCAAAATTGTGTACTTTCATGATTTCAATCTCTCTTATATTCAAAATATATGATAAAGATTCATTATATAAAAATCTCTTACACACAAATTACGCACAAAGTACATGATAGGGTTTTATTATATAAGAATGATAGACTTGATAAATATAACAACTTGGAAAAATAATGACTTTTACTAACACACTCTCATAATGAGAAACCACATAATCTAGAACACAATATTAAAACTTTAATAATATAGAATATTCATTTCTCTATTATCTCCAACAACTTTAACATCACAAATTTTAAAATTATTCTCCTCATTTATATATATTGTGCCATTTTCGTATCACTCCATATTGCACCCAAAATTTTGTCTAACTTTTGGTTTAGTTAAGTCTAGTTAAGTTTGACTTATTCTCATTCTTATTCATATATTTTAATATAATGTCAAAATTTTCCATGGAGAAATGGTGCAAACTTTATGGACCTTGTTTTACTGTGAAATCGTTAATTTGTATATCTCGTTTTTTACAGATGGCCTACTATATATCTATTCAAACCTCAAATTTTTGTGAAGAATGATGTATGCCCTAATATGAAGATAATTGGTTTTTTTTCCCTTGCTCTGATCATTTAGAGATAAGTGGCACATCGAAGTCCCTAAATTTGTTCATATTTTTTATGAGCCCCAGTATTGCAGCAAGGATACTGCAACTCCTAAGGAAACCAACTTTACTTTATCAGCCTAGGGTTTGTACGAACTTGGAGGTGACAATGCTATATGCACAACAGATGCAACAATCTACTCTTGTCACTCCTTAACTGGGGTGATAGACACTAGGGCTTTCCAAATCAGTATTCTATTGACTAGAAGGAGGTTGGCTATTGACAGTGAATCTAAAGCGATCATTAATTCAAAAATTAAATGCTTTCCTATTTTAAGGAAATGAAAGTGTTTAATGGAAATTGCTATGAAATTACCTAGCTAAGAATTAACACACATTACTTGCAGAAGAGACTTAATTTAACCTTGTATTCTATCATCTAGCTGTTGGAAATAATACTGAAGGGGCGGGTGAATCAGTATTATCAAATTCTTTTCAATATACCTTCCAAATTTATAATTTAATTTATTCTTCAGATATTGATCATTAATTTGTATGTCAGAGCCATATAATAATGAACAAGAACAAGGAAAATTAGATAGGCACACCAAAGAACACCAGATATAAGGTGGAAACCCAATGTGGGTGAAAACCACCTGCTGCAATATGTCTCTATTTTCTTTTAATTAGAAACTTCTTGTACAAGGATTTTGTACTGGTGCAGTCCTTTACTAGTATGCAGGCTGCAACCTGCAGAGAGCTACAACTCTCTCTCATTTTCCAGTCTCTCCTGGAAGGGAGCTTAGCTCTTTTACTTCTTTAAGGACCACGTTTCATAAATTTTTAGACTGGATCCAAGAAGACCAACTAATCATCAAGTACACGTAAATCACCCAATCTCCTTATACAATCAACCAATGAATCACTCAACTCTTCAGAATGCTGAAAACAGAAAAGTAATACTAGAAATCTAAACCGAGAACTCTGCATCAATAGATAAAAAAAAAAAGCCAACAAATGTTTCAAGATAAGTCCGCAACTTCACCAAGAGGGGCCTGCGAATATTTGCACTGGTCGTTCTTCTACTCTGCGTATCTCCGCACCACTCGTTCTTCTGTCTCGCGTACTTCTGCTTAGATCCACACCTGCACTATCTGCCTGACAAAGTACCTCCATAATGTGCCTTCTTCTGCGCTGCGTGCCTCGCACTGCGCCTTCTTTTTCGCTGCGTACCCCCGCACTGTGCTTTCTCCTGCACTGCATACCTCACACTGTGCCTTCTCCTGTGCTGCGTACCCCCGCACTGCGCTTTCTCCTATGTTGTGTACCCCCACACTTACACCGTGGATCACCTGCGAACTTCTAATTAGGGCCAAATTAATAGTCCTCCAATGTGCCACAGTGAGTCAGATCCACAGATCTGTTCATCCGTCCGAGAGATCATGACTTATTAATAGATTCACCTTAAGTTTTCTCCTTGATTTAGATCTAGATTTTAAAGCAAATCACCCAAAATTTTAGATCTTAAGATATTCAAATTTCACAACTGTATAGCCAAGAGATCTCCTTTCCTTTTTATAGGCAAGCCTTTACTCAAACCATGGTCCAAAACCATAGGTATTCAAAACTAGGAACCCAATACCTTGGATCAATACTTTTAGATGCAAAACCACAGACCAAAACCATAGGATCAAATATGTCAGGCTGAATACCATGGACCATTCATAAATATTCCCACGTGCACGCACTTTTCTGCATTGGAGTGAGTGAAACTGGGGTCCGCACCTTCTGAACGGAGCACCTCCGTGTATGTCCGCACTTCTTGGTCGGCGTACCTGCGGGTCCGTAGATTCTCTTAGGATCACCTGCAGGTATCTCATTTTCCATGATTTTGAGTGCCTGAACTAAGATCTGTCACTTGAGTGAGTGCCATCAAGTACAAAACCTGTACCATGGAGCCAAACCAGAATCATAATGCCAACAATCTCCCTCTTTGGACTTGATGGAAACCTCAAGATCTTCACATCATTCTCCCCCTTTGACATCAAGGGAAAAGGGTTATGGTCCCCCTGAGAACATGCTTAAGCATTTGCTTTGTTGATCATGCTCACGCTGACTATAGACCAGATCTTACGCAAGAGAAATTTCTAAAAGAAGAACTATAATCCACCATATATCACCATGAAAGAGATAGAGACATATTAGCAGCAATATGCAGATCAGCATCCATGTTCTCCTTCTGTACATTCTTCTTTGAGATCTTCTACCATAATGCCAACAATGCATTATATATGCTCCCCCTGAACTTGTGCCATTCGATCTTCGACCAATCCATAAATCAGCAAATGTACGCATATAGCCCATATGAAACTTGCGTACAACCAACAATCTTTGAAACAGATGAGATTCAACAACAAGATGATGCATCAACTACCCCCAGCTTTTACCTGAGGTATTCAAAGGTCTTCCTAGGCAATGGTTTGGTGAGTATATCAGCAACTTGTTCCTTAGAAGGAACATACTCCAACTTGACCTTTTGTTCCAACACTTGTTCCCGAAGAAAGTGATACTTGATCGGTATGTGCTTGGTTTTTGAATGCATGACTAGGTTCTTAGAAATGTTGATTGCACTTGTATTATCACATAAGATGGAGATAGGTGGAGTACAAGTGATTTGAAAATCCTGCAAGGTCTGCATCATCTAAAGAAGTTGAGTGCAACAAGATGCAGTAGCTACATATTCCGCTTCAGCTGTAGATAAAGCAATCAAACTCTGTTTCTTGCTGAACCAAGATACTAATCTGGAACCCATAAAGAATGCACCACCACTTGTGCTCTTCCTGTCATCCACGCTTCTGGCCCAATCTGCATCAGTATAGGCATGAAGTGTGAGATTTGCATCTCTAGGATACCATAAGCCATAGTTTTGAGTTCCTTGAAGGTACTTGAAGATTCTCTTTACTGCTTGGAGATGAGTTTCTTTTGGATTTTCCTGAAATCTTCCAACTATTCCCACTGCATGCATGATGTCTGGTCGGGTACCTATCAAATAAAGTAGACTTCCAATCATAGATCTATAGGTTGGATGATGCACTGCTGCTGATTCATCATTTGAACTGAGGCTGCATCCTGTAACCATGGGGATACATACTGGTTTTACATCTTCCATGCCATATTTCTTCAAGATCTGCTTGAGATACTTGGTTTGAGATAGAAAGATACCGTCTTCATTTTGTTGGATTTGCACACCAAGAAAATATGTCAGTTCTCCAAGCAAAGACATTTTCAATTCTTTCCACATCACCAAGGCAAATCTTTGACTCATCTCTTCTTCATTGCAGCCAAAGATAATATCATCTACATACACGACAAGTATTAGCAATTTGTCATTTTCAATTTTTATATAAAGATTGCTATCTGCTGATCCTTTTGAAAAACCCTGTTGATGAAGATATTTGTCCAAACGGTAGTACCAAGCCCTTGGAGCCTGTTTAAGATCATAGAGAGCCTTTTTCAGTCTGCATACAAGATTTGGATAATTCCCAAGAATGAAACCATCTAGCTGATCAATGTATACTTCTTCTTCTAAATCTCCATTCAGAAAGGTTGATTTCACGTCCATTTGAAATACTTTGAATTTCTGAAAGCTTGAGAGAGCAAGGAACATTTGGATGGCCTTAAGTCTAGCAATGGGAGCAAAAGTTTCTTCAAAGTCTATTCCTTCTTGTTGAGCATACCCTTTACAGACAATTCTGGCCTTGTTTCTAGTTACTTCCCCATTTTCATTTAACTTATTTTTGAAGATCCATTTTGTCCCTATGACATTCTTATCTTTTGGTCTAGGAACCAACTCGCAAGTGTTTTTATTTTCAATTTGCTCAAGTTCTTCATCCATTGCCTTGACCCAACATTCATCTTTGCATGCCTCTTTTACATTTTGTGGCTCAGTGGAGGAGAGCAATGCCAAATAGCTTGAGGCTTCTGCAATTGTTCTTCTTGTTTGTACACCTGCTTCTTTCTGTACCAAAATCTGAGATTCTGGATGATTCTTCTGAGCGTACCTAGATGGAGTCTTCTCTTCTATAATTATTTGTTCCTCTGGTGCTTCTTGAGGTTCTTCTTCATTATCAGTCTGATTTGAAGCGTAGCCTTCATTCTCTTCAATATTTTCATAATTTACTTGCCTAGGAATGTATCCTTTTTCATCAACCACTACATCAATGCTGTCAACAATTCTTCCAAGTCTTTTATTGTAACACTTATATGCCTTGCTGTGGGGAGAATAATGAAGGAGAATGCCTTCATCTGCTCTAGGTTCAAGTTTGCCAAGTTGTTCATCATTGTTCTTAATATAGCATTTGCTTCCAAAAATTTTGAAATGCTTTACCGAAGGAGCCTCACCATACTAGAGCTCATGAGGAGTTTGAGTGTTGTTCACTCAGACATTTGTTTTGTTGAGAATAACAACCGCAACAAATGCAACTTCACCCCAGAAGGTTGCGGGAGTTCCAGATTCATCAAGCATAGCACAAGCCATTTGTTGGACCGTTCTGTTCATCCTTTCCACAACTCCATTTTGCTGAGGAGTCCTAGATGTAGAGAATTCCCGTCTTATTCCATGTTCTTCACAAAAATCGAAAAATTCATTTGAGGTAAACTCTCCACCTCTGTCGGACCCGAGGCACTTAATTTTGTGATCTGATTCGTTTTCAGCCAAGGCTTTGAAGGATTTGAATTTTTTGAATGCTTCATCTTTGTGCTTCATAATTCCTAACCAAATCATCCTGGAGAAGTCATCAATGAATAATATAAAGTATTCCTCTCCTTGAGGTGACCTTGTCCTAAATGGACCACAGAAATTTGTATGGACTAGTTCGAGAGGCCTGCTGGCTGATCCTTCCTTCTCAGGGAAGTTAGTTCTGGTTTGCTTACCAAACTGACATGATTTGCATATGGTGTTGTCTGGAATTTTGATATCTGGAAGAGCACGAACTACCTGGTATTTGCATGCTTTATTTATTTGTGAAAAGCTTAGGTGCCCTAACCTCCGGTGCCATAACCAGTGTTCATCATCATTGCTCAAATAGCATTATTGTTGTCCTTCTTCAAATATGTATAAATTATTTGGAGTTCTTCTACCTTTGATCATTGTTTTTCTTGTATCAAGATCAGGAACACTACATCCATTTGATCGAAATATTACCTCAGTTCCTTGATCACACATCTGACTGACACTCAATAGATTATGCTTCAAGCCATCAACATACAAAACATTTCCAGCTTTGACCTTTTCTTTCAACTGAGCAGTGCCTTTTCCTTTTATGGCTGCAGGGGTATCATTTCCAAAAGAAACTTTCTTTCCTTTTTCTAAAGCAGTATATGATTCGAGTTTTTCTTTATCACCTATCATATGCTTCGAAAATCCACTGTCGATGTACCATAGATTTTCCTGTCCTTCTGCATAAAAGGCTATCCCATATCTTTCTGGTTGTGGTTCCTTTATTCTCCATGTTCTGGTGCTTGAGGTTTGTTCCTTTGTCTGCCAAAACCTTCTCCTACATTCAAAATCTTCATGACCGAAGTTATTACAAATAGAACATTCAATTTCATTTTCAAGTGCCGAAAATTTGTTATAGGTCCTTTTTGTAATCCCAGTCATACTTCTTTGTTTTTGAACTTCTCTAGTCATGATTGTCTTATAGGCAACACATTGAGCTACTTTGTGACCAAAGTTATGGCAAGAGAAACATTGACCATTGAAGAAACTTCTGCGATTATCAAATCTACCAGCCAAATGATTCTAGTTTCGATTGTCATCCATTCTTGAGGCAAATTGAGAAGCTTTTACCTGTGGCTGGTTGTATCTTTTGTTCACCCTTAAGATGGATTGCCCCTGATTTACCTGGTAGTCTTTGTTTTTTCTCAATGTAGTTCGTCCCTGCTTTACCTGGTGATCTCCATTGGGCTTTTGCTCATTCCTCCTTGCTGCATCAAGATAACTCTTTGAGGTGGATGCTTGAGATGTTTCTCTATTATAACTTAGACCTGTCTTGATTAGTGGAGAACGCTATATATTTATAAGCTCATCCAGTCTTTCAGATCTTTCAACAAATTTAAGATTAAGAGCCTTTGTTTTCTCAATTTCTTTCCTAAGGCCAACAATTTCACATTCTAACATCTCAAGAAATTTTTCTTTTTCATCAAGTTGAAATTGCAGAGTATCAATGATCACATTCTTTTCTTCTAAACATGTCTTGAGCCTAGAAATCTCTTCATAAAAGCTATCCATATCTATAGATTCCATGTAATCATCGTCTTCAAATGCCATTAAAAGTTTATAGTCATTACCTTGTTCATCTTCATCACTACTTGATAGTCCATCATTGTCTTCATGAGTGTAATAACTTTTCTTATTTTCATTCTGTTTCTTGTTCCATCTAACAAGTTCCTTTCCCTTGTCGATCTTATCCTTATGAGAACATTTGGCAGCATAGTGACCTACTCTTCCACAAGCAAAGCATTTGAAAGGCAACTTACCTCTAAATCTTCCAGTTCCCCGTTGAAGATTTATGACAAAATTTGATTCTTCTTCTTCTTCTGACACGAGTCCTGACTCATAGTACTCTCCTTTGCCTGAAGCCTTGAAGGAAGCTTCTCTCCTGTCTCATGGACCTCCTTTCCTCATTTCATAGGCAATTAGAATTCCGTGCAGCTGTGACATTTTAAGGTTTTGTAGATTCTCCTTTTCTTCTATAGCAGAAACTTTAGATTCAAACCTAGGGGACAAAGATCTTAGAACTTTTTCAACCACAATAGCCTCTTTTATTTATTCACCCAAATTTTTCATACAATTAACAATCTCATCTACACGAAGAAAATAGTTAGCCACACTTTCATCATTATACATCTTGAGATTTTCATACTGAATCCTGAGAGTTTGAAGTTTTGCTCGTTTTACCTAATCATCTCCTTCATAGCTTAGAACAATCTTGTCCCATATCTCTTTTGCGGATTTAAATTGCATTACCTTGACAAATTCTGATTGAGATAGGCATCCTAATAGAGTATTGACCGCCTTTGCATTTGTTTCATATTTCTTCTTCTCAGCCGGATCTGTAGGAGTTGTTGAAGGAAAAATATACCCTGTATCTATGATATCCCAGACTTCTGTACCGAGAGATTGAAGATAGGCCGTAACTCTTACCTTCCAATAAATGAAGTTTGTCCCATCAAAAATCGGTGGCCTGATTGATGCTTCCCTCTCGTAGTTGCTCATGATGAAAGATCGTTCTTCAAGCGATCAAGCTTCTTCTGAAGAACCTAGCTCTGATACCAATTGTTGGAAATAATACTGAGAGGGGGGGGGGTGAATAAATATTATCAAATTCTTTTCAATATACCTTCCATATTTATACTTTAATTTATTTTTCAGATATTGATCATTAATTTGTATGTCGGAGCCATATAATAATGAACAAGAACAAGGAAAATTAGATAGGCACACCAAAGAACACCAGATATAAGGTGGAAACCCAATGTGGGTGAAAACCACCTACTGTAATATGTCTCTATCTTCTTTCAATTAGAAACTTCTTGTACAAGGATTTTATACTGGTGTAGTCCTTTACCAGTACGCAGGCTGCAACCTGCAGAGAGCTAAAACTCTCTATTGTTTTCCAGTCTCTCCTGGAAGGGAGCTTAGCTCTTTTACTTCTTTAAGGACCACGTTTCATAAATTCTCAGACTAGATCCAAGAAGATCAACTAATCATCAAGTACATGTAAATCACCCAATCTCCTTATACAATCAACCAATGAATCACCCAACTCTTCAGAATGCTGAAAACAGAAAAGTAATACCAGAAATCTAAACCCAGTCCAGAACTCTGTAGCAATAGATAAAAAAAAAACAGCCAACAAATGTTTCAAGATAAGTCCGCAACTTCACCAAGAGGGGCCTATGAATATCTGCACTGGTCGGTCTTCTGCTCTTCGTATCTCTGCACCACTCGTTCTTCTGTCCTGCGTACTTCTGCTCAGATCCGCACCTGCATTGTCTGCCTGACAACATACCTCCGCACTATGCCTTCTTTTGCGTTGCGTACCTCGCACTGCACCTTCTTCTTCGTTGCGTACCCCCGCACTGTGCTTTCTCCTGCGCTGCGTACCTCGCACTGCGCCTTCTGCTGCACTGCGTACCCCCGCACTGCGCTTTCTCCTGCACTGCGTGCCCCCGCACTTATGCCGTGGATCGCTTACGAACTTCTGATTAGGGCCAAATTAACAGTCCTCAAATGTGCCACAGTCAGTCAGATCCACAGATCTGTTCATGCGCCCGAGGGATCACGACTTATCAATAGATTCACCTTAAGTTTTCTCCTTGATTTAGATCTAGCTTTTAAAACCAATCACCCAAAATTTTAGATCTTAAGATATTCAAATTTCACAAGTGTATAGCCAAGAGATCTCCTTTCCTTTTTATAGGCAAGCCTTTACTCAAACCATGGTCCAAAACCATAGGTATTCAAAACTAGGAACCCAGTACCTTGGATCAATACTTTTAGATGCAAAACCACCAACCAAAACCAAAGGATCAAATATGTCGGGCTGAATACCATGGACCATTCATAAAGATTCCCACGTGCATGCGCTTTTCTGCATTGGAGTGAGTGAAAGTGGGGTCTGCACCTTTTGAACGGAGCACCTGCGTGTATGTCCGCACTTCTTGGTCGTCGTACCTGCAGGTCTGTAGATTCTCTTAGGATCACCTGCAGGTATCTCATTTTCCATGATTTTGAGTGCCTAAACTGAGATCTACCACTTGAGTGAGTTGCCATCAAGTACAACACCTGTACCATAGAGCCAAACCAGAATCATAATGCCAACACTAGCTATATGGACTAAGTAGGCATGGAAATTATCCTAACACTTCTATGACTAATGTATGCATGCACTAGCTAAATATTGCAGAAAAGAGTCTTTTGGTTTTTAATTCAGAAATGTAAATGCTAAGCTAATAACCTAATATTTTTCAGGGGAAGATGTTATGGAAGAGATGGTACAAAATGGAATTGAGGGGTGGAATTGAGGGGTATGGAAGTCAAACTAAAGGCCTACAGTAGGCTCTGATCATCATTTCCACAAAAAATAGTCTAAAACAGGCTGCTACAGGGTTTCTTGTAGTTACTATAGGATTTCGTGTAGTTACTATAGGATGTCTTGGTTTACTACAGGAAACTTAGTTGAAGGTTGTAGGAAGGGAGGGAAGGTGAAAGGAAGTGTTGGGAAGATGTATGATGGTAGAATAAGGTATAGGTAACATGCACACTACCCAAGGATTAGCCCATGTCTTCCAGGTGGTTGCATTTGCTCGAGGTGGCTATCCACGGTGGCTACAAAACAAAAATATAAATTAGTGGTTGGTAGGATTGGGTGAGAGGTGGATAATACTTAGATTAGGTTGGTGGAATTAGTTCCTCCCTATAGATCAGCAACTCTTGCAAAAACAGACATTACTTTCTTCATTCATGCACAACTTTATGCAAATGTGGAAAACATGAGTTGAATTCGAGAAACTGATTTATTGATGGCTAATGGATTAAATCTATGGAATGGAATGCTTTCTAATCTATAACAAACTCAAGAAACCAAAATGAAAATTGCATGTGCTTCTAAGAAATGATAAGCAATGATCTACTCAACAAGAAATCCTAAGCTATGCAATGATTGAAAGATAGTTTTGTTTTTGGGGCTGTGAGAGTGGGGTCCTCAAACGACGATCCCATGAGGGAGATGAGGTAGAGGCCACTCTCACAAGATTTTTTGAGTTATTTTCTTTCACTATTGTAATCTTGATTTACTTATCCAACTAATGGAAGAAAAACTAACCAATCATTCAAATAATTGTAAATTAAACAAAGCAGAGATAACTTCAACAACTAATCTATGATTCCAATCTAAGAATACATGTACCAAAAGAGGAACCTATACTTCTAGGTTTGGGCCATAACCCAAGATATCCAACCCCTTGAGTCAAGTAAATGCTGGATCAGAGAAACACTTTTCATTATCATTAAAATGTAAAAATTAACATGAGAATAACACTCACAATATCTTAGCTCGAAATTGCCTCTTGGCTGCAGTAAAAAGTCCAACCTCAATGAATCCCTAAGCCTTCTTATTTATACAACTAAAGCTACCAAAAACATCCTAAAAATAAGCAAGGCTTGGCTCCCAAACTCAATATTGAGTTGTCTTCAACTATCACTCACTTGGCTGCTTGGAACTCCGAGATGGTGAGATCTGGTGGAGGAATATTCGAGTGATTGAGGAGCTAAGGAGGGAGACCAAATATCCTAAATTCCCTCTTTCTTGTATACTTTGAGTTCTAAAATTCGCCAAACATTGCACCAAATCCTATAATTAATGCACATTAGGCCACATCATATAAAATCTCACCTTTACCCTTCTCACTAAGAAAAATATAATAAACTATGTAAAGAAATGTGACAAAAGTTTATTTTAATAAGCTAGAGAATGGCATTAAGGCCCATATAATTTACCTATTGATGGGCATCATCATCACCCCCTACTGAAAGTATTTATCATCCTATTAGAAGCTTAGTCTATTTCCATACCTTTCATAGCTCTTGTGGCCTCTTTGACATCCCATGCCTCTATTGATGGAGTTTCCTCTTATGGATAAAACCCTGCATGTTTCAATATGTCCTCCCACTTCTTTCTTTCTTCTTCCTCCTTTCTATCTTCTAGCATATGCAACAGCAAGGCTGGACTAAGTTTCAAACCAATCCAATTTATTTTGAGTCTCTGCATTACATTATTATATAGTCGGGTCCTTTCTAATGCATCCCTCATTGTCGCGGGGGAGATTATACTCCCTAGTCCTTAGGCTGTATAGTAGGGTGCCCCATCTCCTTTGGTATTCTTGATGAGTTTCAATTACCAGCAACTTCAAGGTGTCTTCAAAGTGGGTGATGGTCTGTTATTGTGTAGATAGGTATTTTGGTGTAAGATAGGCATCATTGGAGATGATGTTGCGGGTGCTAATCACAACCATTGAATTTATATGTTCTGCTCTGATGTAAAGGGTCTCCCTTTCTTCTCTTTCCAACACCCTCTTCGCCTCCTTGGCCCTTTCCCCCTCATGACCTATCCATGATGCAAGGGACATTATTTGTAAGTCCTCCAACTTTTCATTGGGGTCCTACACATTCAAGTCTGTTAAGGCCAAGTTGTGCAAGGACAATTTATATATCTTATCCTTATCCTCTAGGGTGATCTTGTCACATATTTTAATGAACTTCCTATATCCTTGGAAAGGAATAGTCCCATGTTGTGCTAGTGTCTTGACCTAAAATTGCAGCCATTGATCTTTAAGGTACCAGGCATATGATTTTGGTGCCATCCTGCACTGGAGCGCCTCCATGAAGAGGTTTCCAGTGGTGGCCAATTGGTTCTGCTTTTCCTATAATTGCCTCCTTGGCCATGTGTTTTTTACCTCTATTTTAGATCTCATTATTTTTTCCCTGTCCCTTATCTTACTAAACTCTCTTCTCAACTCTGAGAGTTTCTCTTCCATATGGCCCACATCCTCTAATTTCTTTGATTTGGAAATTTGCATCCAACAATGTGTCCTTCCTCTATCTTTCTCAAGCTCAAAGAATAGAGGGATGGAAAATTCTTGAGTTACATTATCATTATACCCTATGAGAAACTCAAAGAATTCCAACTAGTCATGCCTTCTAAATATTTCTACCATAGGGAGATGGAGGTGCATCATGGATGTCTCTGTGGGTTCCCTTCTATTAAATCCTCTTGTCATGTCACTTCTCTGGTTAGTTGACTGTAAGGATTTTGGTAGGCTAGCCTTAGTGCTTCTAGGGTGACTAAGAGTTTAGAATATTTTTGGATGGCTGAAATTTATTTCTATCTCCACACAACTTTTAAAATTCACACAATTATTTCTAAAACACCAGGCCCACCCTAATCACTTAGAAAACTTAGATTGTTTCCCTTTCCTAGCTATCAATTCGAAACACATAAGATGTGGGCCACCTACCATTCACTATTATGCTTTAGATGAGGATAATTGTTGAATAGTTGGACCCTAGGCACTCCCTTGCTAAGTTCTCTATGAATTTCCAATGCTTCCTATGGCTCCCTACATTTTCTATACTTATTCCTGTAGTTTTGTTTCATGTAGGGTGTGTTGGATTAGAGGGGCCTGACCTACGTTAAGAAGTAATCTAGTGACGCAAATCCCAGTACTACTGGCCCTTTTGGCAGCAGTCCACGAAGCGTTGACTGAGGTCTCACCCGATGTAGTACGGGAGGGTGCTGGAACTAGGTTTCCACACCCTAGGGATGTCTTGATGAAGTTTCTAGAGGTTCACAGTCCAAACCTGTGCGCTTGCGCTACTTTGCGTAGCGATTTATCCTTCACAACTTGTGCCGCTACCTCCGTGCACCTCTGTAAGGGCACGAAGAAAGTACTAATCTAATCTTTATTCTTACTGCACTATTATATTAGTGCTTAACTTAACTTGTGAGGGCCTAATATTCTTATTACTTCATTCAAAATTCAAGTAAGTGTGCGTAATCATAACCAATGTAAATGCATAAAGATAAACAAAAACATAGATGCACAATATTCTGAATCAAATTGATCGTTATTAGTATTCCTTTTCAAGTACAATCCCACATATAGACTCGAATTTGCCCTGCGCACTGAACTGCAAGGGTCTGTGCACTCAGCTGCGGACTTTATTAGGCCTTTGCACACTCAGCTGCAGAGCCTCTTCCTACTACTATGACCTAGTACACTTCAACTTTCCCCCTATGATCTAACCATGCCTTCGCATCTATCTATCAATTACTTGCCCAACTACTCCCTTTACACTTAGAGCCTCACTCTACTTATACAACCCCATGGTCCGCAGGCCATGGGTAATCCGATACAACTCTACATTACTTTATAATTATTAGTGCGGACAACCCTATGACTCATCCTAGACATTCATGCTCCGCGCCCACACTCCGCAGAGTCTTACAATACAATTGACCAAAGCCCGGGCTTTAAGCCCAAAAACCTGCTACAGGGGATCCCATGCGCAACATCCCCCCAACACAATCATCGTGACTCTGCCCGAGTCACTCTAATGGTGTGTTGATCTTGCCACGAAGTCCATCCAGCAGGTCTCACGTAGCTTGGGCATCCGCGTCACACTATTCCACTGTCTATTATACTTGCTGCACATGTGTTTCTGAACATTCATGAGCACGGTCACATTCTTGTCTACCCGCGTAAAGTTCTTGCATTTGTGCCAGCTTTCCTTCAATGGTAGCTGTAATTGTCAAAGCTTCATCAATCCATGGTTGGATGTGTGCTTTATGTAGGGCTTTATTTTGTTGCACGGTGTCTAATTGGTCCTTCAGTGCTCTTGCTTGCTGTAGTTTGGTGAGTCGTTGAGTAAGGACAACTATCTGCACGATCCCTTGGACACTGTCATACACCTGTTGTAGCTCGTGTGCCTCTGTCAATAGGTGTTGTAGGTTTCGATCTTCCTGCAGGTATGTAAGCATGGTTAGTGCTTGATCCAACATCTTGGTGTAGTCTTGTACTGCTTGGCCAATTTGCTCCAACCCTGTTTCGAGAGTGTGGGCACGCTACTCTTTGACCACTGGGGGCATGGAAGGCTACGCCTTCAACCATAGCTCGGCGATCTATAGGTTCAATTGCAACTAAACAATCGTCATTTCCTCCATGGCCTCGCAGACTCCAGCTGCCAACTTATGGACCTGTTTTGCTGCTGGTAGCTCTGCCAGCACAACCAACTCAGGGACGCTCCTACACGCATCCTCTACCAAATACTCCAGTCTACAAGCTTGTGCAGCCAACTCATCATGCTGGAGGCTGAGCTAATCAGTGTTGATTTTTTGCTCATTCAAGGCTTGGATCGTGTGCACTTGGCGTGAAGCTCTGTGATGACCCCATCCTATAACTAGTACAGGGTTTCATGTGGCAGGGTTGCCAAGTTTAGGCTGACGCCTTTTATGCTGCTCATCGCAGCCTGGTCAACCTCGCTTACTGCTCTTAGGGCACCTTCGGGTAATAGGAAAGGGTTGTCCCTATGGGCGTGTAGCATCCGTTTGGATTTTATGATTCTTGTTGTCACGTACAGAGCCATTGTACCTATTTTGGGGGGTTGTACCTATAAGCCTTGTAGCTGCACGCTGAGCACCCCAAACAAAGTGTTATGCTCCATCCCCATTTCCTAGAGCGTGTCCTTTGTGATCTCATGAACCATTTCACCAATGTCAAACAGATCACCTTCTGTGAGCGTGATCGAATCGACAGAGGTATTTGTCACCTTTACCTTCTTCTTGGGAGTTGTTTTCTCATGGACGTGTGGCCTCTTGAGTTGGGTCAACGCTGAACCAAGGTCCGTGTGCTCTTCTGTCCTATCCACTTCCCTAGTTTACTGCCCCATGGACATCCCCTGGCCCTCCTTGGGCTCTTTTGTTTGCACTGTTGTGGTTTCTATCGTCTACACTGTTGCTGCCGCATCAACTGTCTTCTGTCGTGCAACTGCTTCTTGTTCTTGTCGCCTCCTTTCAGCTAGATACATGATGCGCAACTTGGTGTCCTTCTTTCTTTGCTAGGTTGTTTCCTTCTCCATTTCTGCCAAGTCGAGGGCACACCACTCCAGAGGCCATGACTCCATTATGGCGAAGATTGCATCATCCATTGCAATGAATGGAAAATTCACCCATTTCTCCATTAGATCCTTACGTGCCCGGATACACAGGTTATGCATATCTGCCTTAAAATCTACTGAGCTTTGCAAGCTGTTATAAACCGTGGGAGATAGGCATGGCCTTCGGTTGATCTACATTCATATGCTGGCCTCCATGAACACCTAGAACACCTTCATCTCGCGAATCCTCTTTGTGTCTTTTGTAGCCCAGAGCAAGGTGTACCTCCCAGCTTTGGGGAGATCATGCTCAATACTGGGAAAATGGTTGTCCTCCTGCAATTCCCCTGCAACCAACAAGATGGATAAGAGAAATGACATGTAGTGGAAGGTCTTACCCTGCTCCTAGGCCTCCTTGCAATTCATCAGGAACTCCTTGTAGAGGAAGTGTGCCTAGTTGAACTGTACCCCCTCCGTGCACTACTCTACCAACGCAATCACAGACACTAGTACTTCATCGGCACGAAATTTCCTCATCAGCTTGCTGACCAGCAGCTGGGTGGCTCTACACACCCATCTATCCTTAATGCTTTCCTTTGCGCACCCCCACTTTCTCTTCTCTAGTTTATACTTGGCCTTCATGGCTTCTGTGAGGACCAAGTCGTTGCTTTTTCTCGCTATGGCCACAAGGTCATGTCCTTTGAAGGCCAGTCGAGCAATTATGTGAATTAGGTCGGCCATGATGGGAATATGTTCCTCCAACCAGAGATACCCATCATGCACTAGGCACAACAGCTGCCTAATTTCAAAAATGGTGATGGGCGTGTAGTGGTAGAGAGGTATCCATTACAGATGGAGTAACCAAACATTCTCCACACCATGCAACCGTTTCTGCTTCATTAAACTCTCCGTGACTAGGTGTGGCAACTTCTCACTATCTGCAAGGTCCCAATCGTCAAACTTCATGGTAGGTATTCGTCCCAAAGGCAGACCATCAAACCTTATCCCATCGGGGAGGAGGGGCATCTGGAACGCACTCTTTGTGACCTCCAAGTCTTTCAGTATCTTGGCTTTCCATTTACATAGTGAGACGTATGTAGGTAACTTTATTGCGGAAGGCATCGATGAGACATACTCTACCACATCGTCTTGTGCCTCAATTTGAGTGATTAGAGCTTGCAAGTCTTCCTCCTCTTCACTTGATTCAGCAGTGATGGGTTTTCCCTTTTCTGTCATTGATAATTCGCCAAACCGTGGGTTTCTTGGGGATACATGGAGTAGGCCCATAGTTTGCATATATTTCTTTAGCCATGGCATTCGTAGTGATTTTGGAAATTTTGGCACAGGTGCCGTCTCTCTTGGCTCCTCATGGGCCATATGGGGCTCTGCGTTATCTTAAACGAATGACACTCTTGTTCTGGCAGCAGTCATCATGTCTATAGTCAAAGGTGCTAAGAGTACGCGATGCTCAGTACTCTGTAACTTCTCAATTCTCATAAAACCAAGTGTTGCCTCATGGCTAGTCTTGGGTTTTATAGCATCTTTTGAATTTGAATTCAACCATTCCCCCGACTTTTTAGTCTGTTAGTGCTCAAATCTACCTTAGGCTGAAATAAGGTAAGACTCAACGCCACATCAAACCACGCTTAGCCTCGTAGCTAGCCCTGCGAGGACAGGAGAGGGCTCTCTCCGAGTCAATCTCGGCAAAAGATAGTTAGTGGGGCTCGAGATGACTGAATTGATGACTAATTTTAGGCTAGGTATTAAGTACAAAGAGTTTAGAATTGAGTTTTAAAGATTTTGTTGAATTTAGGGGAAAGGCAAATTTGGGTGCGAGGATGAGGCACTGTTTTTGCAGAGGTCTACTTGGGGCAAGATAGGTGATTATTTTGATGCCTTAAAGCAAGTGAGATGGATAGATCAGACTGGTGAGGAGCTAAGGAGAGAAAGGAAGTCTCAAGGACTCTCCTTAAACTGAAGAAAACATAGAAAATTAAACAAATTTAAAGGCAGAGCATAGCAAGTTCATGGATTCTACCTTAACACTTCATTGTTTAATTACAGAAGATTAAATAAGGAAAGTGGTACACATACACAACTTACAAGTACTGAGAGAATCACACCATCAACACAGAAAGCCACATGAATCCCAAATAGTGCTGCAAAACCCTGGTCTTTCCTTTGCCAAAATGCAGATAAGATATGTACAATATAGTCTCAAGCTATTCCCAAGAATCCAACCTCTCCAACCTCTGAAAATGATTGAGAAATTACATTATATAGACCATCCTAACCCCTTTCCTTGCCTCTAGGGGTTGCGCTCATCATTCTAAGAGCTGTTTGAACTAATTCTAAACAAGGAACTGAAATCTAGGTAGTCAAACAACTTACCCCTATATGCTAGGAAACTAATTCATTCATTTAATTTTCACCTTTTAGTGAATGAATCCTCTAGAACAAGTAAAAATGTGCCAAAATTACATCATACACATCAAATTACATCAATTTGGGTCAAACATCACATCAAGAGGTGAAACTAGTCATAACTGGCCGAAATTCTCAGTTGGAAGGTGAAAATTTGACAAAAAAACCCTGTGCACCGTGCACCTGAGCCATATGTGCCGCACAACTTTCCACCTATTTTTGGGGCCCTTCCCAACATCCAAATTGAGCTCAAGTTGGCTTGCTCGAAAGCCCTGGACGTCTACTTTCCAACCCAAGTAGAATTTTCCCATTTGGTGTCCATTTGCCCCTCCAAAAGTGCATTCTCCCGGAAGTACTTCCTGCTGGTGCAAAAGGTGGTAGAAAGGTGATTTTCATGGTGTTTTTGAGCCTTTTGGTCACCCATAACTTAATGAAATGCTTTGGCAATAGCTGAGTATGTATAATTCATCATGAAAAATCCAAAACTACAAGCCATTTTTGATGTGGAGCTCCCAATCCTATGGGTCGCGCGAGGTGCGCAACACATATAGGGAAAAACCCTGTTTTTTAGTGCAAAAATTCAAAAATGTAAAAAAATTCTCCAAATTTCTTGAAATTTGCCAAATTTCTTGAAATTTGGACTGAAGGTTCTTCGTTAAGGGCAATAATGAGCCAAGGATGCCTCATCCAATATATAGAGTCCTTCATCCACTTTTCGCCTGCTTGAAGCTCTCTTTACCTTTGCTTTCAAACTCCCGATTCTCGCTTTGTACACCAAGTTCCGGGACAAGTAATGATATGTCTGCCACCTCTATGAAGCCTCATGAGTGCATGTCCTTCCAAGGGTGAGTCACTTTGGGTTTCCAGTTTATAGTCGGATGAATGACCGGATGACATAATTGTTGTTACACCACTTCCTTGGAAAAATAGACGTCGGTGAAAGAATTGTGTTGGACTGCTCTTTTGTAGTGTGATTGAATTCAAATTTCTGCCACCAAGGGAAAAACAAATGCAACAGGGACTGTTAGGTGTTGTTAGGAAGGGGAAACAATATGGAGGAATGGGAATTATTGGGAGAAATTTAATAGGGAAATATGAGAGAGGGTTTGAGGGATTTGATGTATGGGAATAGGGTTTAGGGTGTGGGATTAGTTGTATGGGTTTTGCGGTGTGAGGTTAGAGGATTTGGGATAGAGTATGTAGGAGAAGGGAGTAATGAGGGAGTAATGGATTTAGGTTGAAGATAAGGGAACAATGGGAGGGAGACAAAATCTTGGTGGAAAAACAATGAGTTTTAAACCTTGGTAGCAATTGTGTTGAGCATCTTTAGAAGTAGGTTTTGAGACTTTTCGTTGCAACCACTATCACACATAAACCACCATCTCTCATCATAAAATTTGCTACAATAGCAAGATAGCAAGCCTACCTGGCAAATCTAGGCAAAGTATTAGCAATTTGGTGAAGTTTCCAACAATTTTCAAGCTTGAGGTTGTATGCGCCGTGCGCCTACCCAATGCGCCGTGTGCCCCTGATGCGTCGCGCCAGTGTATTTTTACACTGTGTTTTTATGCCTGATGCGTCGCGCGCCCCTGATGTGCCGTGTGCCTGCCCAACGCGCCGCGCGCCACATAGGGAATTTTGTAGGAGGCTTTTGGAGGCCTTCCCTGTGTTCAAATCGGGTGCATGATATCTCGTTGGAAAGGTATTTGATTCTATGTTCTAACTCAACTATAATTTTTCAATTTTGAGTTCATTTTCCTTGTCAAAAATCAAATCTCCCAAGACTGGTCAAAATGTGCCAAATGAGGCTGCCTCAAGGCAGAGTGCTGTTGCAGTCAACTTTTGAATGCCTTCCTCAACTCCACATTGAGCTCATGATAGCTTGTTGGAAAGATATTTGTGTCTAGTTATCATTGGACTCATCAAGAAAGTTATCTGGCCAACCAAGATAGGAGAACACTTGATTTTCCCAAGGTCACTTCAGAGGTGCACCAATTCTCAAGAGGCGATTATAGTTTTGACATTTCTCTAAAACCATGACACCTGTGTAAAACGTGAAGGAGGTTTTTCTTATTTGGCATGTTTTGGACAAAAATCTCTCTCAATTTTTCAAAATACATCTTTGATTTCTCTCGAACATCTTTTGAGTGAAACTTGTCCCGATGTGTGAAACAAGGAATTTTGTCGAAATGAAGCGAAATGAAGGGGATAAGGGGCTTATAAATTATTGGGGAAATTTTTGGAAGTAGGGAGGGATGTTAGGAAGTAGGGGAAAGTGGAATCTCAGAGATCGAGTGAGGGGAGGGGGTCCAAAAGGGAAAAACACAGGCCTAGCCTAGAAAATTGCCAAGTTGTGGCAAGAAACTAGGGTTTGTGCAAAAATGTGGAACGTGGGGGATCTCAATGATGGGAAGTGTTTAATAAGGTACATGAAGGATAGGGGAAGGTGTATGAACATCTGGATACAATTTTTGCTAATGATTTGACCATTCAAGAGAAATTGCCTTCAAAACCCTAGGAGAGGGAAATGAACCTTGCCTAGGCACAACTTAAGTAAGAACAAGCTATAAAATGACCCAATGGAACCTGACATGATGATTAAAACCCACTGAATGATGACAGACTCAGCCGAATAGTGACATAGAATAACATTTGGGCAACTTTGAAACGAGTGAAAACAAACCCTAGACCTAATGCCTAGTGACCAAATTTTGCTTGAGGACTCACTGAAATGAAAAAAATTGATTTTGACACCTTAAAATCACTTGTAAGATCATGTTTGATCACTGGAGGAAGGCTACAAAGACTGACACTAACAGAGTCATTAATGCCTTCTTGGCGGCAGATCATCCGAAATCTAGCTCTTAATTTGTGTCTCAGTTTCCTTCCGTTCACTCCTCTTCGTCTTAAATTGGACATCTTGTCATAAATAGTGACACCAACGGTCACTTCCCAGCCTAACCACATGGTAGCATAGCCGCCTATGCATGGGCATGACCCCTATGACATACTGATCCTACACGTACCCTCCTGATCGCGCAGCTCCCTCAGAGACTCTTTTATAGTCCCACACTCTCTTTCAACTACTTGGAGCATTGAGACTGTGTCCCCTATGGATAGTCAGGTGATCACACCACGTGGGCGAGGCTTCAATTCACCTTCCAGCCCAGTCCGCAGTTACCCCTTAATTACGCTTGTGATATTCATCGCTGTGTGTTCCTCCTTATGCGGTGTGCTCCCCTCGTTACTCTGTTTAGTAAGGTACAGTCGCAGCCATGGTAGTAGAGTCACAAATGCTCGACGACGATCTTATAATGCAGCAGTATAGTTGCTCATATGTTGTCCTGTCATTCTTACATTATCAATGCGACATGCTTGCACGATTTTGTTCTCCAGTTTTTTGATCTCTGCATCTATTAACATTCTTTCCTTCCTTAGTCGTACTTGATCTTCTTTGAGTTCGCAAAGCTTAAGGTTCGCTCACCGAATGGCTTTCTGAATTCGCATATGTTTGTCCTCACGTGGCTGTATAATTCTTTTGTCTTGGTCGTCACGTGATCTCCCAACTATGGGATCTATTGAATGAGGATTCCTTTCCTCCAAAACTATGATCTCAACTCTACTGTTCAGATTCAGAATCATTTCCACACTCAGGCTTTTTCATATGGCCCTATAGGCCCTTTTGACCGTTGGTACACGTAGGTCCCAATTAGTTCGTCTTTCCTTGTGAACTTTGTTAAAGATTCTACATACCTTATTGAATGCTTCTATGTGGAATGTTTGTGGTGCACATCACCTTTTCTGCTGTTGCATCTTGTTCCAATTTTTGATCCTTAGTTTTGGGTGTGCTTGTGTGGACTGCCCAGTACACATCTATACCCATTGGCACAGGTGAGCGCACAAGCTACTCTGTCTTGGCTACTCGACTCTAATTTTAAGATGGGGGCTTCCAAACCATAGGTGCATCATCCTTCTACATTTGTGCAAGTTCTCAAAGTGTTCTTGATGTGTACCCCACCATTGCGCAGGTGTCACGTGCAGTGCCCATTTCAATGCATCGAACCGTTGTTGTTCTGGTACTACGCTTTCAGATTTGCTCAAGAATCCATCCACTACTATCAATCCATCATACATCGGCAGCTCTTTTACCTATGTTGTCACACAACGTAGTGATCTAACCATCCTGTTGCAATTCAACGTTGTCACTTTGTGCAATCGTTTCTGCCATCATTCTACTTCTTCGCTTGAATCTAAAGTGTAAGACCTTTCGCACTCCCACGAGATCCTCCCATCTACAGTCAGATTCAGCCAAGCTTTGTCTCGCATAGCTACCTTGTAAATATAATCAAGATCATCATCATGCACTGGTTCAATGTAGCACACTCCTTCAACTGGGTCCAGTGGGACTACTACGCATAGCCACTTTCCCTCGAAGATCATTTTGCGCTTCTTTAGATTGATGACTTTGTTCATATTGGTGGCCCAGTCTATTTCTAACAATGTAGGATAGGGATTGTTGTCATCAACAATCTATATTACTTCAAAATATTTCTATGTGCTCATGCCTTCAATATCAACTGTTACCCCCTGCAACCTTCCCATGCAAAAAATCTTCTATTGGTTCACCATTCATAATTGAATAGGGGACCATTGTAACGCGGGCCTACCCATACATTCCCATGTCTGCCTCGGTAATACATTCACGTCTAAATCTAGATCTAGGATTAGCTGATCCATTTCATACTCACCAATCTATGCAGTCAACTTCATCTCCCTTCTAGTGTGCAATGCATGCTTCCTCAATTTCTGGACTATGTGTGGTTCCCCTGACCTTGCGCACCTGGTGACCAGCTCCTATAGTCCTTTAACGCCTTGTTGTCATGCACCAGTTTCAAGCATGTCTCTAGAAAGGTAGTAAGCATTGAAGGATCCATTCCTGGCTCTGTTTGATCCTTACTACCTGAAGTGGAGGCCTTCGTGAAGCTCTTCTTAGCTTCCATGAATGTCTCCTTTGCACATTATAATTCAAACTCGGGTTCCTTTGTAGGAGCCTTGCGAACCCATGTACTTCCCTCTGGTTGCTTTCCCTTATCCCCTCTTGTAGTCGCACCACTTCTAAGCATCATGTTTACATTTGGGTCCTCTTCGTGCAGTTCATACCTCATCATTTGTATATTCTGAGTTGGGGGAGGCTAGAATACCCCTTTTTCACGCATCTTTGTAATCAATGTAAGACAGTCTATTGTGTCGTGAGTAAATAGAGCAAAATACGTACAAGATATCCTTGTTGCCACTTAAATCCAGCATGCACCATCCCTGTATCTGGGTCGAGGGCTTACGTTTTGGTCTGCATCTTGTAGGCTATGGTTTGATCCATCATTAGCTCGTAGCTCTGGCAAGTGTACTCATCGTGGCCTACCGACCTATAGAAATTACAAAACAATTGTTGGGGTGTCTGTGTATATTTCTGTAGCAGATGACAATTGTTTGTCGTGTGTTTCCATCCTATCTGAAAGATCGTGCCCCATAAAGTGGGTGCCACAATCGACCCTACCTGGGCTTCTGGTCTCAGTGGAATTGGCACTCCTCCTTCCAAGTAGTTCACGCATACTGGGTAGTGATCCTTGTGATGGCCCTGGCCTTTGCATTTCATGCACCATACTTCCTTGTGCACCTCTGGATGTGGTGCCCTATCC
This sequence comes from Pinus taeda, assembly GCA_000404065.3. Taxonomy (NCBI): domain Eukaryota; kingdom Viridiplantae; phylum Streptophyta; class Pinopsida; order Pinales; family Pinaceae; genus Pinus; species Pinus taeda. The sequence continues at coordinate 50,053 of APFE030833836.1, forward strand.
TGCTTCAAGCTTTTCATTTCCAAACACAGATTCTGTAGTTGCGCATGGATTTGCTAAACTCCCAACCCAAGGTCCTACATCGGGGTCTCATGTAATCTCATCGCTATCTCCAATGCTTCAGCCTAGGTAGAAAGTTTCTACTATGATAGCACCATCCTCGAGTGTGGTGTTAGAGATGCTACAAACCATGCGTGATGTTGTGCATCCGTTAGCATCATATTGGCGTAGTGGATCATACTCTTTAGGCTTTTGTCTAGATCCTAGGGAGTCTCGCTTGGAAGCATTGCGATCTCTTTAAACCTGATGATTGACTGTGTCTCTGATTTTGGCCTACTAAATTCTTTGTTCAACGCATTCGCGATCTATGCTATCCCTTCATTTGCGTGGTTGTTAGAGTGGTTGATGTACCACATTAATGCGTGATCTTGTAGTGTGCCCACTAATGTGGCCTTCTTATTATTGTCGCTTGTGACACCTTGTGCTTCCCATACTACTCTTACCCTGAACCAGAATTGGTCTAGATCCTCATTCCCTACTCCCCTGAACACCGGTAGTTTGATTGTGCTCACCATACTGAACTATGGAGGTGGTGTAGGTGGAGTGGATGGAGATGGAGGTGAGGGAGGGGAAGCAGGTGGCGGGGTGGGTGGAGGTAACCGTGAAATCCGTTGTCTTATCAAACTGACCACCCACCTCAGACAAACTTTCAAGAGCTCATCCTCACTCTCCCGTGAGGGTGAAATTAAGGATTTTTTTCTAATTCTTCGCTACTTCCGCTTCTATAGATTTTTCTACTCTGCATAGTCCCAAGCATTAATTTATTCACATAACCCACTTTTCACATAACAACATCATAATCCAAGGGTTCAAAGATTTAATATACTTACATCATGATCCCTTGAAAAACATTGCTCTACCTCGCTGTAACTAACGGTCGTGTCCACTGCGACCTTAGTGATAAATCCTCCTATTATTTAGTCAAGCCAGTGGTCCAAAGCTCACGCTATCTTATCTTCTGAGGTTTCCAATCTGTGCACTAATTCTGGAGTCCGCACTATTGGTTGCTTGAGCCTACACCTTCCTTGGTTGTTAGCTAACCTCGCGATCCACTCATACAACTCAGAAGGAAAGGATGCAAAGAAAATCTTGTGGATTTCCGTATACACGTAGTGATCCAACCACTATTCCTTAGATGCTTGAGGATTTCTGTTTTCCTGTGCTGCGAACTCGTGAACCTTTTTATCCACCCACTCTTCAATTTTTTTCTTTGTAGGGTTCAAGTGGCACAACATCATAGATCCCTTATGCAGATCCCTATCCCAACAATTGAACCATTTTTTGGCTTAGAGGGGCTTGACCTAGGTTTGGAAGTGATTTAGCCAAGCAAATCTCAGTACTACTGACAATTTTTAGCAACAGTCCATGGAGCATGGACTGAGGTCTCACCCGAAGTAGTATGGGAGGGTGGTGGAACCAGGTTTACGCACCCTAGGGATGTCTTGATGAAGGTTCTGGAGGTTCGCGGTCTGAACCTATGTGCTTGCGCTACTCCATGCAATTATCTATCCTTCACGACCAGTGCCAGTACCTCCGCACACCTTTGTAAGGGCACGAAGAAAGTACTACCATGATCTCTACTCTTACTGAACTATTATATTAGTCTTTAACTTAACTTGTGATGGCCCAATATTCTTATCACTTCATTCAACATTCAGGTAAGTGCACTTAATCATAACCAGAATAAATGCATACATATAAATAGAAACATAGATGCACAATATTCCGAATCAAGCTTATCTTTATTAGTATTCTTTTTCAAGTACAATCCCACTTACAGACTTGAATCTGCCCTACGCACTCAGCTGTAGGGGTTCACACACTTAGCTACAGACTCCACTAGGCCTCTGCGCACTCAGCTGCAAAGCCTCTTCCTCCTACTATGATCCAATACACTTCAACTTTCCCCCTATGCTCTAACCATGCCTTCACATCTGTCTATCACTTACTTTCCCAACTACTCCCTTTACACTTAGAGCCTCGCTCTATTTATACAATCCCATCATCCACGAACCATGGTTAGGCTAACAAAACTTTAAATTACTTTACAATTCTTAGGGTAGACAACCCTATGACTCATCCTAGACTTTCATGCTCCGCGGCCGCACTTCGTGGAGTCTTACAATACAATTGACCAAAACTCAAGCTTTAAGCCCCAAAATCTGTTGCTGGGGATCCTATACCCAACATGGTGGCTAAAATAGATTGGCTTCCTCAGTGGCTTTCCAAGGTGGTCCCATTATTCTATGATCTCAAAATGAACAAATGTTGTATGAGATTTTCAAAATTTTTCTATTCATGGTCGATTCCTTGGAGTGCTGCATTCACTGGAAGTGTATGAGATTTCCTCTTTGGGATTGTTGTCCCACTGTTGGTTATCATGCAGCCTTCCCTCGTAATCATCACCCACTCTCACACAGCTTAACTTGACCACCACATCCTCAAAAATTCCCTCAAAAGCTACTGTTAATATGTCTGCAAGTGGCAATATTGTTGTGGCCTTCGTTAATGATCTTTGGAGATTTACTTTAGTCATAGTCTCCTTAGTCATCACATTGATGGTAGCCCCAAGATCAATCAAGGTATGGGGGGAAATGATACCATTAATGTGCATAGCATAGGACTTCCAGGGTCTACATATTTTAGGTAAATCACACTCCCCAGCATTAAGTCAGACAACTGTCCAATGACATTGACGGTATGAGTTTCTTTTTTTCTCCTCCAAGGATGTTTGAATAATTTCTCCTTGATTAATTTTTTGTAGATGGGGACATCCTTGATAGCTTAGAGGAGTGGGATTTTAACACACAAGTTTTTCAATTCACCTAGAAGTTTAGTCTCTTATGGGGTGTCCTGGCTATGATTGATTAGTCTCTCAAGAAAATTAGGCGGATTTTCTTGGGGAACAATCTCTTACTTTTCCTCTTCAAGCTCCTCAGGTGGAGATGGGGTTGGTTCTTTGGAAGCACTCTTCCATACCTAAGGTTGATTTATTGAATTTCCATAGAATAGGTAGGGTAAGATGCCTCTCCACTATAAACCTATTGTTCCTACTTGTTCTTTGAGTTCAGATTTGGATGAGTAGGCATCTGAAGTTGCTTAGGTGGAGTAGGGTGATGGACCTATGGTTTAGATGGAGGTGGAGGTAGTAAGATCGGAGATTGGTTGTATCGGGGTCTCCACCCTTGTGATGGTGCATTCCATTGAGGTTGTGGGGAAGTATATGGCTGAAATGATTTATTGGCATGTTGGGAAAGGTATTAAGGTGCATAAGACTAATGAGAAGGTGTGGACCATGAAGGATGAGCATGAGGACACCAAGGGCAAACATATGCATTATTGTCACGATTGTAATATGAATAGGACTCCCCTTGCATGCCTTGCTGGTATGGTCAAGGTCCTTGAGACCTCATTCAGTTGATATAGCATAGTTGTTCAGTCACAGCTTCAGTTCCTTGATACACAACTTTTAATCCAAGCAAGGAAAGGCACTTTTCTATGGAGTAGTTTTCCTGTTAGACCGAGTAGATCTATATAAGATTCAATGAATATTAGTTTTGTTAGGTCCCTATAATACTAGCGATTACCCCATTACTATTGTAGTTGTATCCTTTATTAATAGTGTTGAGCCCCTATTGTCCCCATATTTTTATTACTGTGCCCCATAGAATCCCTCTATTGTTATTTTTGTGGCTTTATATTATTATTGTTAGGTCGGCTGGGTTATATTGTGACTCCATAGACTCCTATATATAGAAAGGAGGTTTTTGTCATTTGAATCATCCAAGAATTATTCATTTGTGTAATGTAAAGGAGGTTGCCCACTCGAAGAGGTTGAATTCTAAGGCATTGATCTCTCTTTTCTATCTATTTGTGAGTTGGTTTCATAACATTTGGTATCAGAGCTTTGGATTCTAGGGTTTCGCTACTCCAAATAGGTCATCGTGGCATTTTCGCTATAACCTTTTTCTGCAATGTTTTAGAAGTGAAAGAAAAAAACCCCATTTGAGACAAAATCACACTAAACCTTGGGTCTCAATTTCAGAGCTTTTCGCGCTATATTTTTGGAGATATGATCTAAGGAAGTTGGTCTTTTTGTAGACTCCTGAATTACATTCCAAATAGGTGACCTAGGGAAAATTGTCATAACTTTCTCCCTGAGAATCGAATTGAAATTCTGTAAGAAGGTACAGAAAGAGGACAGACTGTAGTTTCTTCTATATATTTTTCAGTTCCATAGGTTGAAATAGTGACACGTGACACTTCATACAATTTCGCTCTTCTGGAAAGGTCTATAATCGGGGCATCTTGGGAGATTGTGCATAACTCTGTCTTGGAGAATCCAATTTGCATTAGACTTCTGGCATTAGAAAGAGGATGCAGAGGGCTACTATAGATCACAATTTCAGAACTGGATAATCCGAAATTATAGAGATACATCAGATTCAATATCAAGCTCCTACAAAGTGAAGAAAGGTGTGTAGTTTTTTTTTAATTTTTGCTTAAGCTTCGTTTGAAAAATTAGTTTGAAGGAATTCAAAGGGCATAGTAAAGAATTATTATCGGTAATTTATGCCCCAAGGAAAGAAAATGCAGACACCTAGTAAGAAACCTGAAAGCTCTAGCATGACTCATGAAGAAGAGGAAGAAATGTGACACGATGTATCAAAATTACGAGACCAAGTGCAACAAGTGTCACTTGCACAAAAAGTAACAAAATCTAAGATGAAAAATGTAGAAGATAATATGGATGGTTTAAAGAAAGGTGTAGAAGCTAAGATGGATTGTTTAAAGAAAGGTGTAGAATCTAAGATGGATGAAATGGAAGCTAAGATGAATGGCATGAACACTAAAATAGATGGCATGGATGATAAGATGAAAGAATTAAAGATAAATATGAATAATTTGCTACAAGAAATGGTCGCTAATGGTGAAAGTGTAGTAAAGGAAACTCATGATGAGAATAAAAAAAAGTGTTAATAATGATTCCATAGACTATAATGTTGGATTGAAGACCCACCATATTCGAAAAATCAATATGAGGAAGTTTGATGGCAAGGATCCCGCAACATGGATATTATAGAAGGAGCAATTTTTTGATCTCAATAATGTGCAAAACACAAAAAAAGGTATGTATTGCAACTTTATATTTGGAACCAAATTAATTTGTATGGTATCAATGGCTTTGCTCTCGTAAACAAATTATCACCTGGGCAATTTTTACGGAAGAATTGATAGCACATTATGAGGATAAAAAAAGTAGCACTTTTTTTAGCCAATTGATAAGTATCAAACAAAAGGGTTCAATAATGGAGCATATTGAGGAGTTCCAAAAAATTGAACATAAGGGTAAAAAATATTCCAGAGGAGCATAGGATTGATGTGTTCATAGGGACTTTAAAGGATAATATCCAACATGATGTTCACCTTTGGGAACCTGATTCATTGAAAGGCTTCAGGTTAG
>APFE030833836.1:56377-105011 GCA_000404065.3 Pinus taeda
GTGGGTCACAAAGATGTTGGGTTATGACTTTGAAATCATCTACAAAAAAGGGAAGCAAAATGTGGTGGCATATGCACTCTCAAGAAAGGATGAGGATGTGGAAGCATTGTTGTCTGCCATTTCTATTATCCAACCATATTGGATAAACGAAACAAGGGAGGAATGGAAGAATGATGAAGAAGTATGGGCACTTATTCGAAAGGTACAACAAGATTCCAGTACATCTGATACATTTAGCTGGCAAAATGATTCATTATGGTACAAAGATCGATTATACCTTTGTAATAATTCACAACTCAAACAAAAAATTCTTATGGAATTGCACACTTCTCCCTTAGGAGGGCACTCAGGATTTTTAAAAACTTACCATAGGGTTAAGAAGGAACTTTTTTGGGATGGCCTTAAATTGGATATTCAAAAGTTTGTGGCTGAATCTTTGGTTTGCCAACAAAATAAATTTGAAACAATTAAGACCCCAGGTCTATTACAACCTTTATCCATTCCAAGCCAACGTTGGGAGGAGGTTTCAATGGATTTTATCGCATGTTTACCCAAGTCTAAGGGAAAGAGTGTCATCATGGTGGTAGTTGAAAGACTTACCAAGTATGCACATTTTTGTGCATTATCACATCCATTTAAACCTAGTATAGTTTCTACTACATTTATGGAGACAATCCAAAAGCTACATGGAAACCCACAGATTATTGTAAGTGACAAAGATCCCATTTTCACTGGAAATTTTTGGACAAAATTATTTTGTTGTCTTGGCACTTAGTTAGCTCATAGCTCATCTTATCATCCTCAATCCGATGGGCAAACAGAGATAGTAAACAAATGTTTGGAAGGATATCTTCATTGCTTTGCATCTGATAAACAAACACAATGGGTCAAATGGTTTCCTGTAGCTGAATGGTGGTATAACACTTCCTTCCATACAGCAACAAAAATGACACCATTTATGGCATTTTATGGATATCAGCCACCATCCATCACATCATATTTAAGAGAAAAATCTAAGGTTCAAGCAGTGGAACATCACATCGAACATAAACAACAAGTCCTCCAACTCTTAAAGGATAACCTCGTGTTGCCACAGAATAGAATGAAACAATAGGTAGATCAACATCGCAGCAAAAAAAGTTTTGATGTAGGTGATTGGGTATCCCTACGGCTACAACCATATAAACAAATTTCCCTCAAGCAAGCTAAGAATGATAAAAATTATCACCAAAGTATTATGGTCCATACATGGTGTTGCAAAATATTGGTACTATGGGATACAAATTGGAGCCTCTTTCAGAGTCTCGAGTGCACCCAGTTTTCCATGTTTCATGTTTAAAGAATGTTATAGGCGACAAGCTCCTAGTTCAAACAATATTACCAAAACTTGACAAGGAAGGAAAAATTATATTGGAACCAGAAGCAATCACAGAAACAAGAACTTGACAGCTATGAAATCGATCAATTTCGGAGTATCTCATCAAGTGGAAGGACTTATCCGCTGAAGATTCCACATGGGAAGATCAGAATTTTATACAGAAGCATCCATAACTACTCAAGCATTGAGGACAACACTTTTTTGAAGGAGAGGGGCATGTTAGGTCCCTATAATACTAGTGATCACCCCATTACTATTGTAGTTGTATCCCTTATTAATATTGTTGAGCCCCTATTATCCCCATATTTTTATTACTGTGCCCCATAGAATCCCTCTATTGTTATTTTTGTGGCTTTATATTATTATTGTTAGGTCGGTTGGGTTATATGTGACTCCATAGCCTCTTATATATAGAAAAGAGGTTTTGTCATTTGAATAATCCAAGAATTGTTCATTTGTGTAATTTAAAGGGGTTTCCCCCTCGAAGAGGCTGAATTCTAAGGTGTTGATCTCTCTTTTCTATCTTTTTGTGAGCTGGTTTCATAACACATTTATAGGGTGTCTCATGGTGCATATAGGGTAAAAGATAGCTAAGACTCTCTCTACTTCCTCCTGCCTCCTCTTGATCTGCATGGTGTCCATCTGCAGAGCACAGGTATGAAAAAACTCACTCTTGAAGCCCTCCAACGTGTTCCCAATTTCACTTTTGATGGATGTGTTAGAGGAGGATGAACTACCCAAAGCTTGAGTATTTCTACCCTCATTTCTAGCTACCCTAGTATGGTTTTTGAAAACTTCCTTGATATCAGCGTAAGATAGTTGGTAGATGTCCCCTCCAAAAAACATGTTTAGGGTTTCTAGGATAACTTCCCTGATCCCTCTAAGAAGGACTAACATGAGTGATTCAGGGTCGATGGTGCATTTGGCCGTTTTGTAGCTAAGTTGGAACCTTTCCTCATAATCTTCCAATGATTCATTAGGTCCCAAGGTCATTCAAAATATTTCCCCTTTGGTGTCTATAGATGTATAATAATCCATGTACTTCTTACTGAAGGCCTATTGCATTTGACCCCAGGTAGTTATGTTGTCCCTAGGAAAACCCATGAACCAATGCAAGGCTGCATATTTAAGGGTGGAGGCCTCAATAATAAAAATTATTCTAAGGATTAGTTCATAGCTTTTGGCTAGTTAACCTTTTGTCTATCCATTTTTGGAGCTTCTATTTTCTCATTCTCTCAACACTCTTTCACACTTAGAGAAATCTTCGAGCATTCTGGGAGCATGATTGGAGCACTCTAGTATTCAATTTGATTTGGAGAAAGAAGCAAAATAGAAGTAGTGGATCAAAAACTATAGTTACATTTCTTTGTAGGTAACAGGTAGCATGTGTGATTTCCTTGTTGATTTTTGGATGCATAGTATATGCATGTGATTTTCTAGTTATGTGTTATCATTGGCATGGACATTTTCTGAGATTTACTGTGGTTTGAGCCTTGTGTTGTCATTTCCTAGATATCCATGTTGTTGTGGGTTTTTCTACTTATAGTTTTTTTATTGGTGCTCAAGTTCCTTATGGTTGTGGGTTGGAACAATCACTTCGGAAGCCCTAGAACAACTTGGGTTGAGTTACTAGTCCTAGAGACTAGGTTAGGAAAAACACTCTGGAGCCCTTCATGGGTTGAGTTAGTAGTCCCTAAATTCAAGTTGGAAAAATTCTTTGGGGCCTTTGAAGGTTGTGGGTTTAGTTACTAGTTTCTATATCCCTAGACAACTTGGGTAGATACAAATTTGGTTGGTGTTAGTAATGTCTAACTGTGGAGTTGGAACCACTGTAGCTAAGGTGGTTTGACCACTAGAATCCCTAGTTTAGTTTTGTCTTAGTTTATTTCATGAGATACCACATTCATGATTACAATATGGTGTGGGGGTGATGGGTTGAAAGAAAGATTTGGGTAAGCCCAACGTATGGTGTAGTGGCATGTCGAAGTCCTTGACTTTGTTGGTATTTTTTATGAGTACTAGTATTGTAGCAAGGATGTTACAACTCTGTTAGGTCCCTATACTGCTAGTGTATCGGCTTATTTTTATTAGTACAAACCCCTTGTTGTACTTTTGTTCCCATGTAGTCCACATGTTGTTATTATTGTGCCCCATATAAGCCCACTATTGTTATTGTTGTGTCCCTACAATATCATTATTATGTAGGCTCTGATTATACTAGGACCCCTTAGACTCCTATTTAAAGAAAGGAGGTATTGTCATTTGTATCATCCAACAATTGTTCATTTCTGTAATTTAAAGGAGGCTTCCCCCTCGAAGAGGCTTATTTTGAAGTCATTTATCTATATCTTCTTCTATTTTAACTAGTTTCATAACATTTTATATCAGAGCTTTGGATTCCAAGGGTTTAGCTGCTCCAAACAGGTCAACGTGGAATTTTCGCTACAATTTTGTTTCTACAAATTTTCAGGAGCTAACATTCAAACCCATTTGAGACAAAATCTTGTTGAACTGCATGTTTGAATTTTAGATCTTTCCTCACTATATTGTCTCTAGATATGATCTGCAGAATTTAGAGTTTTTGCAAGATCCATAATTCCATCTCAAATAGGTCGTTGTGGAATTTTCACTATCCCTTATTTTCGACAAAGCTTCGGAAGCTTAACTTAAAACCCATTTGATTCATAATAGTGCTTCAAGTCTATATTGTCAGAACTTGGTTTGCTATACTTTTAGAGATACGATCAAAGGAAGTTAGTGTTTTTGTAGGCTCTCAATTTCCATCTCAAATAGGTGACCTTGGGAAAATCCTCATAAATTTCTCTCTTAGAATCGGATTCAAATTTTGTAAAACATGAAAGAAAGAGGATGACCTATAGTTTTTTGGGTATCATTTTCTAGGAATAAGGAAAAAATAATGACACGTGGAAATTCATACAGGTTAGTTATACTAAACTAGTCTATAATATGGTCATCGTGTAAGATATGGTATAACTGTTTCTTGAAGAATCCAATCTTGATCAACCCTGTGGGGTTAGAAATAAGACACAGAGGGATATCACAAGAGGAAATTTTAGACCATGGGAATTAAAAATTATAGAGTTATGGTGTTACAATATCAAGCTCCTAAAAGAAAGAAAAAGAGATATGAGGAAGTTTGATGGCAAGGATCCGGTAACTTGGATACTACAGATGGAGCAATATTTTGATCTACATGATGTGAAACTTTTATAAAAGGTACGTATTAAATCTTTATATTTATAATTCTATTAGTTTGTATGGTATAGGGGGATTTATTCTCATAAACCACTTGTCACTTGGTTAATTTTTACGAAGGAAATGATAACACATTATGAGTATACAAAGAGAAACACCTTCTTTAGCCAATTGATAAATCTAAAAAAAAAGGGTTCAATGGTAGAGCACATTGAGGACTTCCAAAAATTCAATATGATAGCAAATGATATTCCAGAGAAGCAGATGATTGATGTCTTGATATGGACTTTAAAGGTTAACATTCAATATGAGATTCATTTCTGTGAACCTGTTTCATTGGAGAAGGCATTTAGGTTGGCAAGAAAAATTGAAAGAAAATTTATGGCAACAAGGAATCCTACCACTCACAACTATAAATATGGAAGTGTTATTTCTCCTAGCCTTCCACAACCTACAAGGTTCACACCACAACAGTTGTAAGAAAATAGAGAAAAAGGGCTTTGTTATACTTGTGATAGAAAATGCACTAAAGGTCATAAGTGTGCTAAGAAGAAATTATTTTACGTAGATTGTGAAAAGGAGGAAGAAAAGTATCAAGAAACATAAAAACAAGAGGATATACATCAGAAACCAACTCTAGAGAAAGAATAAATGAATTTGACCATATCTTGTAGTGTATTGGTAGGAATTACCACTCCTCAAACTCTCAAGCGAGAAGGGCATATGAATAAGGAAAAGGTTCAAACAATGAAAAACCACATCAAGCATCAACAACAAGTTCTCCAACCTTTAAAGGATAACCTCACTTTGATGCAAACTTGAATGAAACAACAAGCATATCAACATCATAGTGAAATAAGTTTTGATGTAGGCAACTGGGAATTTTTTGAGCTACAACCATACAAACAAATGTCCCTCAAGCAAGCTAATAAGGATAATAAATTATCACCAAAGTACTATGGTCCTTATAAAGTGTTGCAAAATATTGGTACTATGGCATACAATTTGGAGCTTCCTAAATCTTCCTGAGTGCACCCAGTTCTCCATGTTTCATTCTTAATGAAGGTTATAGGTAACAAGCTCCCAGTTCAAAACATATTATCAAAAATTGATGAGGAAGGGAAAATCATATCGGAACCTAAAGCAATCACAAAATCAAGAACCTGATAGCTACAAAATTGATCAAGTTTAGAGTATCTCATTAAGTGGAAGAACTTACCCACCGAAGACTCCACATGCGAGTATGATAATTTTATACAGAAGCATCCAGAACTACTCACGCATTGAGGAAAACAATCTTTTGGAGGAGAGGAGAATGTTAGGTCCCTATTCTACTAGTTCACCCCCTTATTGTTATTAGTGCAACCCCCTTATTGTATTGTTGTTCCCATGTAGTCCCCGTGTTGTTATTATTGTGCCCCATGGAAGCCCACTATTGTTATTGTTGTGCCCCTACAATATTATTGTTATGCAGGCTCTAATTATACTAGGACCCCTTAGACTCCTATTTATAGAAAGGAGGTCTTGTCATTTGTATCATTGAAGAACATTTCATTTGTGTAATTTAAAGGAGGTTTCCCCTTGAAAGAGTCTTATTTTGAAGTTGTTGATCTATCTCTTCTTCTATTTTGTGCGATGGTTTCATAACAAACTCCTAGGGCAACGAAATCTACTTTATCAACTCGGGGTTTGTACAAAGTTGGAGGTGACAGTGCTATATGTGCAATAGATGCAATAGTCTACTCTTTTCAGTTCTCAACAAGGGTAATAGACCACTAGGGTTTTTCAAACCAGTTTTCTCTTAACTAGAAGGATTTTGACTACTAATAGTGAATGTAAAGCTATATTTAATGTAGAAAGTAAATGCTTTCCTATTTTAAGGAAATGAAAGTACTCAATAGAAAGTGCTATGAAATGACATGAAATTACCTAGCTAAGAATTAACACACATTACTTGCAGAAGAGGCCTAATATAACCTTGCATTCTATTATCGAGCTATATGGACTAAGTACGCATGGAAATTATCCTAACACATCTATGACCAATGAATGCATGCACTATCTAAATATTGCAGAAAAGATGTTTTGGTTTTCAATTTAGAAACGTAAATACTAAGCTAATAATCTGATCTTTTGTAGGGGAGGAAGGTATATAAAATCTGGTCCAAAATGGCATTGAGTAGTATGGAAATCAATTTTAAGGCCTACCCTAGGCTCTGATAATCATTTATGCCCAAAAAATTTTAAAACATACCACTACAGGATGTCTTGGTTTACTAAAGGAAACTTCACTGAAGTCTCTAGGAAGGTAGCGAAGGTGAAAGGAAGTTCTAGGATGATGTATGATGATCGAATAAGGTATGAGGAAGGTGCACAATACCCAAGTATTAGCCCAACTATTCAGGATTGTTGGATTTGGTCAAGGTGGTTGTCAACGGTGGCTACACAACAGAAATATGAATTAGTGGTTGGTTGGATTGGGTGAGAGGTGGAGAAGACTTTGATGATGCTGGTGGAATGAGTTCCTCCCTACATATCAACAACTCTTGCAACAAAAAATATTATTTTATTCATTTATTCACAAATTTATGTAAATGTGGAAAAGATTATTTGAATTTGAGAAACTGATTTATTGATGGCTAATGGCTTAAATCTAACGAATGGAATTATTTATAATTGATAGCACACTCAAGAAACCAAAATGAAAATTGCATGTGCTTCTAAGAAATCATAAATAGTGATATACTTAACAAGAAATCCTAAGATATGCAATGACCTGTTTTTGGGGCTCTGAGAGTGGGGTGCTTAAGACATGATCCCATGAGGGAGATGAGGAGGAAGCCACTATCACGAGCTTTTCTGAAGTATTTTCTTTCACTACTATAACATTGACATACTTCTCCAATTAATGGAAGAAAAGCTAACCAATCATTCAAAGACTTTGAAATTAAGCAAAATAGAGATGACTTCAGCAGTTACTCTATGATTCTAATCTAATAATACATGTAGAAAAAGAGGAACCTCTATTTCTAGGGCTGGGCCCTAACCCAAGAGCTTTAGCCCTCTAATTCAACTCAGTGCTGGATCAAGGAAACCCTTTTCATTATCGTCAAAATGTCAAAAATGACCGGAGAATAATAGTCACAATATCTTAGCTCAAAATTTCCTCTTGACTGCAATAAAAAGTCCAATCCTAGCGAGGCCCTAGGCCTTCTTATTTATACAACTTAAGCTACCAACAACTTCCTAAAAATTAGGGAGGCTTGTCTCCCAAACTTGAGATTGACTTCTCTTCAACTATCATTGGGTTTACTGCCAATGAACTAGGTTGGATTAGCTGCTTGTAACTATGAGCTAATGAGATTTGGTAAAGGAATCTTTGAGTGATTGAGGAGTTAAGGAGTAAGACCAAATATCCTAAAATCCCACTTGATTTTCTACTTTGGCGTTCCTACCCCTAAATTAGCCCAAAACTACTCCAAATCCAGCAATTAATGCACATTAGGCCACATGACATAACATCTCATCTTTACCCTTCTCACTAAGAAAAATATAATAAAATATGTAAAGAAATGTGAGAAAAGTTGATTTTAATAATTTGGAGAGTGGCACTAAGGCCCATACAATTTACCTATTGATGAGCCTCATCATCACCTCCCTATGGAAAGTGTTTCTCATCCTTTGAATAACTTATTCTATTTCCATATCTTTTACACTCTTATGGATAAAACCCTGCATGTTTCTATAATTCCTCCCATTACGTTCTTTCCTCTTCCTCCTTTCTACCATCTAGCATACCCAATAGCAAGGGTGGACTAAGTTTCAAACCAATCCAATTGATTTTGAGTTTCTCCATTGCATTTTTATACAGTGGGGTCCTTCCTAGTGCATCTCTCATCCTCTCAAGCGAATGACACTCTTTGATCCTTAGGTTGTATGGTAGGGTGCTCCATCTCCTCTGGCATGCTTTCTAAATTTCATTTCCTAGAAACCTGAAGGTGTATTCAAAGTGGGTGATGGTATTTTCTTGTGTAGATAGTATCTTGGTGCAAGTTGTGCATCATTGGAGATGATGTTGTGGGTTGTAATGACATCCACTGAATTTATCTTTTCCACTCTAATGTAAAGGGAGTTCCTTTCTTATCTTTCCAACACCCTCTTCACCTCCTTAGCCCTAGCCTCTTCATGACTCATCCATGATGCAAGGGTCATTAGTTGTAAGTCCCCCAACTTTGCATTGGGATCTCACACATTCAAGTCTGTTAAGGCCAAGTTATGAAAGTAGAATTCATATATCTTGCTCCTATCCTCTAGGGTTCTCTTGTCACATAGTTCAGTGAACTGCCTATAATCTTACAAAGGCATATTCCTTTGTTATGCTAGTGTCTTGATCTAAAATTGTAGCCATTGATTTTTGAGGTACAAGGCATATGATTTTTGTGGCATCCTGCACTAGAGTGCCTCCATGGAAAGGTTTTCCATGGTGGCCAATTGGTTCTCTTTTTCCTGTAACTACCTCCTTAGCCATGCTTTTTCTGCCATTAGTTGATATTTCATAATTTTTTCCCTCTCCCTTATCTTACCCAACTCTAGGACTTTCTCTTCCATATGGTCCACATCCTCTGCTTACTTTGATTTGGCAATTTTCATCTAGTGATGTGTCCTTCCTCTCTCTTTGTCAAGCTCAAAGAAGAGAGGGTTGGAAAATTCTTGAGCTATATTATCATCATACCCTTTGAGCATCTCAAAGAATCCAAACCATTACGCCCTCTAAATATTTCTACCATAGGGGGATGGAGGTGTATCCTGAATGTCTCTTCGGGTTCCCTTCTATTAAATCCTCATGTCATGTCCTTCTCTAGTTAGCTGACTGATTGGAGTTTGGTAGGCTTTCCTTGTTGTTTCTAGGCTAACTAAGAGTTTAGAATATTCGTGGATGGCTGCAATTTCTTTCTATCTCGACACAACTTTTAAACTTCACACAATTCTCTCTAAAACCCCGGGCCCATGGTAATCACTTAGAAAACTCAGATTTTTTCCACTTTCGTAGCTATCAATTCAAAACATAGAATATATGTGTCACCTAAATTTCATTGTGATGCTTTGGATGTGGAGAATTGTTGAATAGCTAGACCCTAGGCACACCCTTGTAGAGTTCTCTGTGAATTTCCAATGCTTCCTGTAGCTCCCTATGTTTCAAGTCGTTGTTCCTATAGTTTTGTTTCTTGTAGGGTCGTAAAACAGGTTGGCTTCATCGATGGATTTCCAAGGGTATCCCGGTCTTATCTAATCTTGAAATGACCAAATGGTGCATGAGAGTTTGGAACATTTTCTATTTATGGGCAATTCCTTGAAGTGTTGTAGTGGCTGGCAATCTACATGATTTTCTCTTTGGGACCATTGACCCACTATTAGTTATCATGCAACCTTCCCTCGTAATCATCACCCACTCTCACAAAAATTAAATCCACCACCTTTTCGACTCATTCTCCTTGATGTGACATTGCAACGTGGCATGCTAACTAGGAGTTCACTTTTTGTTTTCAAGCTGAGGTTCGAACTTAACTCGCCACCTCCAGCTTATCAAACTTTTTCACATTCATACACTTTTATCATATCCTAGTTAGGGAATAATTTGGGTGAGGTTCCATACTTATGCCTTGCTTTGCTTGGTTGATGCATACTAGAGGGTGACTCTGTTGTGCTTCTTTTTGTTCAGAAAAGTGCTTTTCCTTGGTTACTTCTCTGTTGACTTCTTCTAGCTGATGTAGTTGTTTTCTTTGTTGTTTTGTGTAGATGCTTGGAATTTGTTGTTGTTGTTGGGTTCTATATAGGAGTCATAATTTATGCATGGGTGCTACATCTATTTACTTGCATGGATGATGAAGGAGAATGCATTGAGAAACTGTTGTTGTTATAACATAGGTTGTTAGAGGGTTTCCTGTAGTTACTATAGAAAATCCTGTAGCTGCCTTTTTTCATCATTTTTTTTCTTTTTTTTTCACTTAGAGGAGGGATGGGTGGTGATGTAGGAGTGGAAGGATGGAAATGGAGCAGCTGGATTGGTAGGTGAGTGAGGCCAATGACTGCATGTTTGTTTGACTCTTTTATTTATTTTTTTCTCCTGAGGGGTTTTTGATGGTCACAGAGATTGGTATGGTCATGAGATGGTGTTGGGTGATATTTGGTGAGGTGTATTGTTCCCTTTTTCAACCTCATAGAGGTCGGCATCATCATTTCCCAATCGTTACTTCATCCATGTAGTGTTTCGGGACATCCTGTAGTATTACATGATCTTCATGTAGTAACTATAGCAAACCTTGTAGAAGTTACAAATTTGCATAAAAACTAGTTTTTGATGCCTGGAAGTGAGGATGGATGATGAATACATAGTAGGCATGGAAGATATGAAGTGAATGGAGAAATAATGGGGTGATTCTTGGGTTACTATCCGTTGAACTCCGAGTGTTTTGTTTCCTTTATAAACCTAGAAATATCACAAATTTTTATTAGTGAAGGATTGAGGTGCTTGCCATGGCATTTTCCTTTTTTCTTTTCCTTTTCTTTTGAAAGACACAAAAATCACCTCAAAGGTGGTTTTCAACGTATTTTCCTTCCTTAGGTGCCTCAGTGGAGGTTTTCACCTAAGCATCTTTTCAATTTCTTTTTTTCACTCTTGGGCTACCTCTGTTAGGTTCCTTTACGAATAGGAGATATAATTTTTGAATGACTAAGATTAAATATGTAATATCTACATACCTTTGCTCTCTACGAATGTTTTCCATATTCAAAAGATAAAAAAAATAAAAAGAATGTAAGGAGGGTATGTCCTAAAAGAAAAATCAAAGGACCAAAAAAATAAAAAAGGTCAAAAAAATTAAAAAAAATGAACCCCAAGATAGAGAAAAGACCATGAAAGTGTACAAGTCAAAATGCCACTACTATTATCTTTTGATGCAGAATAAAAGATTGTGTTCATCTTGTTACCTTTGCCACAATCCACGGATGGTCAAAATGTTTAAACTTGGCTATTTCATGTTTTCAATTTTATGCTTAGAGATAGAGAATAAAATATAACCAAACTGTTTAATCTTAGCAGATAAGTAGATAGGTAGAGAAAATAAAAGGAGCTCAACTATTTAATCTGAGCCCTTGGATGTAATAAGGTTACACTTAGATATATTTCTTTTTTAAAAGAAAAGAAAAAGTTTTGATAAAGAGTTTTCCAGTTTAAGTGCACCCTAATAAAAAGAAGTAAAAATGGTAGGATGAGCAGATGGGTAAGTAGATGAT
Organism: Pinus taeda; assembly: GCA_000404065.3. NCBI lineage: Eukaryota > Viridiplantae > Streptophyta > Pinopsida > Pinales > Pinaceae > Pinus > Pinus taeda. The sequence continues at coordinate 68,265 of APFE030833836.1, forward strand.
TCATTTCAAAATTGTGATGATTGATTAGACAAGATCATATTGTTCACCTTTATCAAAAGTTCTAAGTATGGATAAAAATTGAGCATTTATCAAAGTACACAAAGTTAATTGATTAATCTCCCTCATTCATTACATTTCCACTTAACTAATTTCCAAGGAAAGTATTAAAGTACCTAAAATCTTAAGTTAAAGGGGCTTAGAGCACTTCTATGACTTCTGGAGGGACTGGACCCTCGGCCCAATGAATGATAGATCCTAAATACTAAAATACCCCTCACAAACATTCACCCCATTCAAATTCACTCATATTCCCAAATAAACTCACTTTCCCATAATAAACCCCCTTTCTTAAGGTTTAAACACTATTTCTCCTAAGGAAAAGCCATTCCCCCAAGCAAACCCATTTTCCAAAGAAACCCACAAAAATAACACTAAGCCTAAATTATAATGTGTTTATAAAAGAAAATAACTTATAAGTTCACATTTAACTTGGTGCTAAGTTATTTTCCGCTTTCAATTCATGTTAACTTTAAATTTATATATTAAAATCCCAATAAAGAAATATAACCCTTCGTGTATATAATTATAAATAAAACCCTTATATTAATACCCCACCTCGAAAGTTTGAAACATAAACTTTATAATAAAACCCAACCCCAATAAAACGAATTAATTAACCGATCTGCGGTTAATTAATAGTCGACCTCCACCAATGAAATCACCTCTGATGCCCTTAATCCACCATAATCCGTGATTAATTAAAACCCGCCACTCTTAAACCTTCGTCGGGCCCCTCCATTATACTTCATGACAAGTCTCCACCCCGATCACCGTACGATCAAGCCCCCTTTGATCCAACATTGGATGATCATATCGGGCAGCCTCCGAAGTCTGACCTTTACCCACCCTATATGGGTGGTTTTCCTGTTGGGTCTTGATGCTACGTGGCACCTAATGAATGGAATCGACGACCTCCCCCCAAAACCACTCTAGCCCAAAAGCAGTGTGACCAAACCTGCTTACTGCTAGTCCACTACATGCTAAAACGACCACTTTAACCCCACTAAATGACAAAATTTTCTACCGTTCAGTTCACACCATATTTTAAAAGTTTGTTTGTTAAAGTTCAAACCCCAAGAACCTAGGTTTTCTCACCCTTCACCCATTATATTGGGTAAACTTATGAAACCCTTCTGCTCCACCTGAGGCCTCTACTAACCAATTCAAGCATGGTTTACCTCTCAAAATCACTTTGGACTCACTCGATAGACCTATAAAGCTCGATAAATCCATTGATTACCCTCCCTGTCAACCCAACATTTTCCAGATAGTTTGTTTTATTTTATAGGCGATCAGAGGACCGCATCCTTGGATAAATAGTATTAATACTAAGACCTGTTTACTCCGAGATTGTTATCAAATCTATTTAGACAGAGATGGAAAATAAAACATACAGTTAAAAGACAAGTAGAGGAAACATGAAATTAAATGATTTACTCTTGAAATAGATAGTAGAAAACCTAAAATAAACAGTGAAGGTGAAAGGACACAGTAAAGAACAGTCAAAGTGTATTAGGGCAAAAGAGTATCAAATTCAAGACCAAGTGAAGTAAATCAACTATCATGAAGATAAACAGGAAGACAGTTATAGAGCATACATATTGATGTCAAAGTGAAGACAGATGAAAAAATAGAGCGGTAAAAGTAAACAGTAAAAGTAAACATGGAGATAGTAAGGGTTAAATAGAGATGAAAACACTTTCAGCAGCAACAATGAAGTTTATCCAAATTAAAAGCGAAAAATAAAAGAAATTTAAGGTTAAAAGATGAAACCAGAGCATAAATGGTACATTCTTTAGAAATTTCCTATTTAAGTCATAGTTGTGCAGAAACTATTGTGACCAATGCAAGATGTATTTTAAGATACAGGAGGATTTTTTTGTTCTTAAAAGGATAATCTACAAAAACCTATCTCACATTTTACACAAGTATTACCAAAAGGGAAATAAATGCGTATCTTCAGAGCCTAGTTTTTGGACTGTGCAAAGTCCTATTTTTGACATCTTTTTGCAGAGAATATTGTGAACATCGGGTGCTAAATTTTGGGAACATTAGAGATTTTTATCTCAATAACATACTTATCTACAATAGCCTCTTTCATTTTTCACATATCTATCTCATATTGAGATATACAAGCATATCAATGGACCCTAAGTTTGCAGAATTTCTGGGGCAGAATGCACAAAGGAAGGAGGCAGTTAGTGACTTGTAAGCCTCATCATCACTTAAAAGTTGCTATAAAATTTGAATTTCTCTTCTTTTTCACCATAAATCAATAAACATAGTTCCAAATAGATTCATTAGTTTTGAGTGTCCTTTATTTAAGTTCTATTAATGTAAAACAGTTTGAGATATTTGTAAAACCAATCTTGATATTTCTTCAAGATATTTTAGTTTAGAATTAGTATAAATACTTATTCATTTGAAGTATTTGGTGTGGATTAAAATACATTTCTGTAGACATTTTATATCAAGCTAAGGAGCTATTGTAAGCAAGACTACACTGGCTTGTTGGGTCGTGAAATAAAGCTAAAGACATTTCACAGTATTCTTGTGCACAGTGGAAACCAAATAAGTATTATCTCTTCATGTTTATTACTATTTTCTCGTCATGTTATAAATATTCACATGTTTTCACTATGAAATCTGAATGGTAAACAAGGAATGATATTTCATAATTAGCTTTAATGCTCTCTATCTTGAATGTTTACTTTCTCACTGTTTTCTGCTAAACTATCTTAGTCTGGGAATTCTTAATTGCTCACTTACTTCCATAGTTTCCTGCCTCAGGTCCATAGTAAAGGATTCTTAGTTTCCCTTTGCTACTGATATGCTTCTGTTCTTCATATTGATCTCGGTTTAAGGATTTTTCATTGCCCTTTTTCCCTGGTTAGGACTACCTCATCCATTTGAACCTGCATATTTGCTTTTTCCTGTGCTAGCCTGCCCTGTGAAATCCTCCTTTAGTAATTGATCTAACCCAGTTAAGTTTCTCTTTGATTGAATCCATAGCCCAATGGCATGAGGGCTTGCCCTATCCATCTGTTCCCCAAATTGCACCACCCAATCAAAATCAAAACCTCTTGAGCACTAAGAACTAGCCTGAAATCCCACTCAAAACATAGTTAAGTTATAAAGAGAGAGCCATCTCTGGACTTAGGTTGTCTAGAACCTGAGTCTAAAAGATTGGTTTGTGGTTACACTGGAAATTTCTTTCTTTAACCTTGAGAATGTTCTGAGTGATAACAGCCTCAAGGAGGTTATCAATCCAAATTTTGGCCTCAGGTGCCTCATAGAGGCTTTCACCTAGGTCCCTTATTTATTTATTTATTTTCCCTTTTTTCCTTTTTTCCAAAATTAAAAATAGTCTTCAATAATTTGGTAGGATGGAAGCTGAGACACTTCCAAGCACATTCGCTTCCTTTTGGATGGTAATGATGAGCTCTTCCCTTGAGAGAGGTCTTTTGTAGGCTTTCAACTTATGACCATTGAAAATCAAGGGGATACCTTCTTCATCAATGGTCCTTATTTTCATAACCCCATTATTGAGGAACTCTTCAATTAGATATGGGCTCAGCCACTTGGTCATCAATTTTCCTTTAAAGTCATTGAACCTAGAGTCATATAGCAGAGCCCAATCACATTTTGAAAAACCTTTTCCTTGATGTCTTTGTCATGCCAAACATTTCTTTGTACTTGAACAACTTCTATGTGTAGGAGGGCTTGCATTTTGAATTCATCTAAAGCATTAACCTGGTGCAAGATCTCTTGCTATGCCTTCGTAACATCCAAATATAACTGGGATTCCATTCTCAAAGTGTTGTACTCAAACTAAATGGAGAGCAGAGCCTTATTTTCATAGACCAATTCATAATGGGTGAAGCCAATGGTTGTCTTTTAGGTTGTATTATAAGCCCCAAGAGGCATCCACTAGTATATCAACCCAATATTTTTTGCTGCTTCTCACAACCTTGGTGAGAATGCCTTCCAATGCTTTGTTAGTAACCTCTACTTGTCCATTGGCCTAAGGATGAGAAGTCGTTGAATTCCTATGTTTGATCCTATGTTGCCTCAACAAATTCTCAATCAAGTGTAATTTGAATTGAGCCCCCTGATCAGTGACTAGCTCTCTAGGGTACCCAAACTTGTAAAATATATTCTCCCTTAAGAAATCAACTACTTTCTTTTTTGTTACTACCTTGATAGCCTTAGTTTTAGTCCACTTTGTCCAATAATAAATGCATAAAACTTTGTATTTTTTGTTCTTTGATGGTGCATCAATGGGCCCAATGAAATCCATGCTCCACTTGTCAAATGGCTCAAGAGTCACTTGAGGTTGCAAAGGAATTTCATCCCTGGGAGTAGGTTTCCCCATTCTTTGGCATTGGTCGCTTTGACTGGTGTATCTTCTCTCATATTGGTTGAGAGTGGTCTATGTTCAAAAACAATTCCTGGATATAATGGATTCATAAGATTCTCCATAAAAATATAAAAAAAGTACCACATAATTATCCTTTACCATATGTCCCTACCTATTACATCAGAGGTTTGTAATCAACATACAACATGTTCATCTCCTACATGAAATTTATGTTATCTACATTAATCAAAACATCCTGTAAAAATGTAACAAAGTGTATATGATCAGGTTCCTTGGAAACACCTCTTTTGGAAAGGATATCTTCTATCTGATTTTGTTCCCTATAAATATGATTAAAATCAATATATATAAATGAGCATACTAGGTTCCTTATCTGCCTCATCAAATTTGATAAAGTGGGAGGATTAAATATAATATAATCCTTTACCCAATCAAGGATGCCTATTACATCTCCCAAAAACTCTAATCTCTCTAGTCCCATCCACTTCAGACATATAAGAACTCCCCATAATGCAATAACTTCTACTCTGTTATTAGTGATGGATCCACCCTCCCACCAAAAATGATAGTAGTTGCCTGACTCCAACACAATGAATGCCCGAAATCCACACTGTCTCTGCAATAATGTCCCCTCAAAAAACCCTATAGGAAATAACTTCTATATATCTAGATACCTAGTCTCTCTCTTATGTTTACCCCTCTTTTCTGGTCCAATTTCAAAAAAATAGGCTACTACCTTTATAACCACTTCTTGGACCATGATACCTTTCTGTTCGAAAATAGTTCATTTTGACTACTGCATATGGACAATATAATGTAGAAGGGGTGGACATGATACTAAGACATTGAATTGAACCAATAATAAAACCATGTTCTTAAGGAATATGTGGTCCTATTACGAGTAATACCAAATACATCTAGAACCCCATTACATACTGCCACTACAAATGGATACTTAATAATCAAATGATCAACATCTTCGATTTCCAACTTGCATGTAGAGCATATACCAGGGCCTCTAAAGCCCCTATGTGATAAATTCGCCCACGTGACAATGTGATCATGAATTTCCAACTGGAAGAAACACTTAAGCTTTTGTGGAATCTCCCATTTCCATTTCCTCTGAAACCATAAGAAGTATACAAAGTCTCTCTCAGACATGGGCATGTTACGATAAATCTCCTTCATCATGGTTGTCCTTTCGTGATCTTCCCATCCCAAACCATTTTGTCAGAATTCAGAGATGGATATACCAACAATACCTAATTGGGATATGAAAAAATCCCATTCAATAAAAAGATCACCATGTAGCCCCAACTCATATCCTTCGATCATGATTGTTGATTAATGTTGTTATGGTAAATGGAGTGAATCAGATGAAGATGATAAATATCTTTTCCATGGAGAATGTTGATTAATTAGACAAATAGTGTATGATTCTTTGTGAAACCCCTCATTGCATCAAAACCTATCTCAATCATAGCCTCATCGCCCATTTCCTACGCAATAAACCCATCATCCATTTAGTATTTTTCATCATTCTACTCTAAATGATTGGTTGGAAAGGTTTCCTTCTTGCCACACACCTAATACAAGATGTGAAATGATGACCAAACATATATTTCCCTCTAACAATGTGAGTCCAAATACCATTACCAGACATAACCCTCCAACAGTTTTCGATAATCAGAGCTTGATTAAATGAGTTAGTGTCTAATACTCCCCAACCACCCTGCATAATTGGCCTAGTTAACGCTTTTTGTCATACCAAGTGAATATTATCCATTTAAATTTAGCCAACCCACAAACGCTTGGCCATAATAGCCTATATCCTATTAATAACCATTGTTGGTAACTCGAACAAATGCATCTAGAATATAAATATGTTTTGAAGAACTATTCTCAACAAGGTCAAGAAGCCTCCCATCATTAACCACATATGCCCCCAACTGTCCAACTTTCTGGCAAACCTATCAGTCAACCGTTCCCAGTCCTTAATGTAGTATTTGTTTGGTTTTAATGTAAAACCTAGATACTCAAACCCATCATCAAAATGAGTGGAGGCAATGTCAAAAATATTACTAATCTCCCTAATGATTGAAATATCACTATCACCATGGACCAACATGGATTTTTAATTTCTCATACACAAAACATAAGCCTCACTAAAAGTAAAAATAATATGGTTCATATAAAACCATTCTTCAATGGTCACCTCATCGGCAAAGAATAATTCATCGACGATCATCAAATGGGTAATGGCATTGCCTTTGGTGATGCAAACATAAAAAATGGCCCTTGTTCTTTAGCTCCCCCATCATACAACTCAAGAAGTTAATAACGAGAATAAACAGGAGAGGAGACAGGGCACATCCTTCTCTTAGACCCCTATAAGCCCTGAATAAACTTGTAGGTAATCTATTAATGGTTACTGCAAATTTATTAGTAATGAGGCATGCCATAATCCATCAAATTTTTTGTGGAATGAGAACAACTTTATGCAAGACCAGCCTTAGGAATTCTCAATCTACACAACCATAGGCTTTGATCAAGTCAACTTTGAGAAAGAATACCTTGATCTTTCGTGTCTTCATAGAATGTAAAACATTTTGAGAAAAGGAAATGGAATATTCAATCTATATTCTTTCAAAGAAGTGAATCTGCTCCAGGGATATGAATAATGACATAATCACTTTCAACCTGCCTGTTATTAATTTTGAGATCATTTTGTAAACTCTATTGCATAAAGAGATCATTTTATAATTTGCAAATCTTTTAGGGCTCTTCTTTTTATATATTAGAAAAATGAACATAAAATTTATGGCCACAAAGATCTTGACACTTCTGCAACTACCGAAAGGTTTGACACCATTAGTTGCGAAGCCCAGGACCAGATTGCTAGGGGGTTGAGCTTTTCTTACATATTTTTGAACCAACAAAATATTATTTGTAGACACAAAAAATATTCAAACAAGTTTTCAATTACATCTTAACACTTCATGGCCATTCTTTAATTCTTTATTTGCAATTATACTTTTTATAGCCTTTCTTTACTCACAATACTTTATTTAAAAGCACTGCAATACTATTAAATAAGTATTCCCTACGATATATATATATATATATATATATATATATATATATTTTATAGCATTATAATTAATGTTATTACACATCTCAAACTTACCATTTTCAATAATTTCTAACTGATTCTAAACAAAATTAGCTCAACAAAGATAACCAAAAATATATCCACGAATAAAAAGTGGTGTTAAACCCAGGTGACATAATTGGAAGGCAGTTGTAATTTATTTCCATATTGTATTGTTCACACTATTCAACATCCATACAAATGACTTTATACATTTTAAGTTCATGTGATACACTTTTGTTAAAGGAATTTCATATAAAACAAATGTATATCTATTCAATTTATTATTTTTTCTTATCTCTTCTCTCTTGTTTAGTATTTAGTAAGTTATTTTTTCACATTTTGCACTCTTTTTTTCTCATTTATTTTTATAGTCTTCTAGTGTTAGTTTAGTGTAAATATCATTTTTATTTTTTTTTGTCTTGGTTATGTCTTCTCAAATTCCTACGTGGAAGAAATGTACAAATAGGAACAATAGCAAGCAAGATATTAATTAAAAAAAATGGTGTCCAAATCAGTTACTTACCTAAATGTAAGCAATCATATACTTCATGTTTTAATATATATTTTTGATTCATATGAATGGTATATATTGAAATATCATTATGTTTTTCCTTATAGTTGTCTATGAAATAACATGATTCATTGATAATAAATGCAACAAGGATTAAGAAAATATAATCTAGGAAAAAAGCATGTTTGACTAAAGCTTATATGTAGTATTAAACCATATGTTTCATATGATATGTAATTCTTTGTGATTATTAAGTTCATTACGGCTGTATGGTGTGGCTAACATTCCTTTTCAACATTGTACATCCTTGTATTACATAACAATAATAATAATGAATTCTGATTATTTAATGACTTTTATAGCTTGTAAATTTAATTTAGTAGTCCATATTTTTCATCCATATGCTATGTTTCTTTTTCAATGTTTTTAGGTGCATGAACTCTATAAAAAAAAGTTTAGCTGGATTGTTGTATTATCTTGTCTTTACTTGTGCAATGTAATTCCTTACATTTTCTTACTCTTCTATCCAATTTTGAAATGTTATTGTCATGGCGTTTATTTTTCACCACTAAAAAAACATACAACGCAAAGCGAGACACTCTACATTTAGAATTTAAATGATGACTAAAAAAATAATCAAATGCAAAATAAGCACTAAATTATTTGAATTCCAATGAACAAGTACAAGACCTTTTCTTAACTTTTTACTTTATTATTGTAATTGAATTATTTGATTACCTCGTATTCAATTTAAATAATCGTGTCAAATTCCGAAAATTATAAATAAATAATTTATTACCTCTTCTTAATTTCATCATTATAAATTTATTATTTAACATTCACACCGTACTCTAAATACCTCAGCCTGTTAGCCAACAAATTATAAATTAAATATTTCATTTTTAGTCCCACCTTGTGTCAAGCAAGAGGACTTTAGCTCTACACATGCCTTACTACTGCATGAACTTTCACTCTGCACATACCTTGCATCTTCACAATATTTAACTCCACACATGCATTATTGCACACATCCTTTACTTCCACTAGTTCTAGACTTTGTAAGATTTTTCAAGCAGGGAGACTTATCACGCAGGCCTATAGACATTAATATATTCACATATATATTTCCATTAATGGAATTAATAAGCATTATTTCTAGAAATTAAAATTTTAATATCTTGTAAGTATAAATTCCTCTTTAATCCTTATGTTGGCTTGATGGGGCGTGATCCAAGTTCAAAGTTATTTGCACCAACCTACAAAACCCTAATTCTTGGCCCTTTAGGCAACAACCCGAGTAGAGCAGGCTGCAGTCTCACCTGAAGTGGTATTGGGGGATGAGATAACCAGGTTTCTACATCTAGAGGTCAATGTGATAGGTTTGTGGGGTTCTTAGGGCTTAGTTCTATATTCGTGAACCCTAACCATTCCGAAATAGATAATTACAGTAAATTCACTTAAACAACTTCTAGATATTTGTGAAGGCCTTTAATCCTTCATTACTTGTATAAATAGTATTGGTATACCACTTTCGCACACATGATAAGCATAAATTCATATAATTCGCAATACAGAGGGAAAATACAGAAACTTGCAGAAGTAAGAAATAATATACAGATGCACAAATATTGGACCAAAACAGTCTTTATTAGATGAATTTTTTCAAATACAAACTTTTTTTCTGTGTGCACTCAGCTACAAGGGCCCGTGCACTCATCCTACAAACTTACCAAGGTCTCTGCGCGCTTCGCTTTAGGAGCCTTCCCCTTTTCCTAAGTACAAGAAACAAACCTTTCTTGCCTTAGCTTACTTTCCCTTTCAAATATTTATATCCATCAGTTCTCTCTTAGAGTTGCTATGACTCTTCTATTTATAGCTTTGATTTTATAATACCATGGTTCACAGACCATGGGTGGGTCTAAAAACCTTCCTATCACATACCCACCTAAGGGACCAAAGGCCCTTTGACTTTTACTATATTGGTACTCCGCTTCCATGTTTCTCTGAGACTTTACATTTTTACAAAAAAAAACTTACAAAATTCATCAAAATTTACCCCAAGGACCTCATCCCAATAGGCCCCCAACAAAGTTTGTTGACCCATCCTAGAGTCACTCAGTGGGTGCTGCAATCTTTTCCTGGGGTTAGTGGAACTCCATCTTTGGAACCTATATATCACTTGTTCCTACATAGTTTCTTGATGTACCTCCACTATGAGCTTCTCTATAGTTGGGCCTTCCACCGCAAGGCCCATTTTCCTTTGTTTTTGTTGCATTCCCTTTAACTTGTTCTGCACTGACTGAATGGCATATTTTCAGTGCAGCTCTTCAATTTTAGTTTTCAGGTGCTTTCCTTCCTATAATTGTGCAAACTGTTGGACTTGCACCAAAGTGCATGCATTCGACCTTATCTCATCAAATTGCTTTTGATTTTCCCTAAGGTCAGTGTCGATATTTTGCATAGTGGGGCCCTCTTGTAGAGATTCCCAAAGCTCCATAGCGTACTCAAACAATTTGGTGTAGTCCTAGATTGTTGCGTCTAATGTGGCAATTCCTTCCTTGAATTTTTCTCCACACTACTCCTAGACCTCTGGTGGAGTTGTTGGCTGCAGCTTCAATTGTAGCTTCGAAATTTGTAGTTGTAGTTTAAATCGGAATTGGCCAATTTCATCTTTTGACTCCTTGACCGCCGCAACCAATTTTGGTATCTTCTCTGTTGATTCTGCTTCTGTTGTAATATTGAGTTTAGGTAGTGCATTACATGCCTATGTAATCACTTCTTCCAAGTGCTGGTTGCATGTACAAATTTCTTCCTTCTCTTTCAACGCTTGCGCCTTTTCTTTAGATATCTTCTTATTGTTGGTATTGACTTCATTGATCACTAGTAGGGCATGCTATTCCTTAAGCCTCAACTCATCGGATATGCCTTGGTGCAATTCATGTAGGGTTTGGATGGGAGTGTCGTGAGATTGACACCCAGAAACTTGATCTGTGAAAGTTGGGTGTTGACTTATTCTAATTGGGTGCACACAACCCCATCTCGAAATTGAATCACTCTTAGATCCAAGGTTCGATCTATATCTAGGACCATCATGCCCACATTCTATAGTATTGACTCAATCCCACTCACTTGACCAATGCTCGCTTACAGTCACCCCGTCTGGATCTGCAGATCACGCATATCCTTCTCCACATTTCACAGCACTTGCTAGTACTACTGCTTGAACTAGTTCCATATCTTTGTTCTCGTATCCCGTACCTTATCTCCAATATTGTCTATGTCCCCCTCAGTGAGGACAAGGGGATCCACCTCAGAGATTCTGGTGGAATTCTGCTTCTTTCAAGGCCCCGAGGATGTCTACATTGGTCATTTCTTGACCACAAAGGGGGTGGCTTGCTCTGTGCCCCAACCTACTTCAACATCTGGTTCCTACTGATCCTGAGTGTGTTGAGAGGTAGACTCCTCAACCTCTATGTTAGTTTCCTTGTCTGCTCACTTTTTTTGAGCGACTTCCTTAGCAACAACATCCTTGTTCGCAGCTTCCTTAGTAGCAGCTTCAATCTGCTGTAATGTTTTCTCTTGAGCTACAGCCTATTGGGCCTCCTTCTGTTTTTCTGCTACTGAGGTCTACATGGTGGTACCTTCTGTTTCCTTTCTTGTTTCCGCACTTGGATCTTATGGAACCAAACACTACCCTGGCCATTTCTTAATAACCTCTTGTACATCTGCCTCACACACAAGGTAGGAAAAATTATACCATGTCTTCTTTTTATCCCTCCATGTTCGGATTGACACATTGTATAAATCCACGTTGAATTCTACATAAGGCTCAAGTTGTTCATATAAATTAGGTGACAATATTGGCCTTTGGTTGATCACTATGCGCAGATCCATCTCCACGAGCACCCAAAACATCTTGGACTTTGTGACCCATGCTGTATCTCTCATTTCCCAGAGAAAAGTGAACTTCGCTCCCTCCGGAAGGTCTACATCTTGTAGAGGAAACTAGCTATCCTATGGCATCCTCCATGCTACCAATACTATCAGAATTAATAACCAGGCATAATGAAATGCCTTTCCCTCATCCTGGACATCATGATGGTTTGCCAAAAATGCCTTACACAGGTACCAAGCCTAGTTGTACTAGACTACTTTGGCACATTGTGCAGCTAAGGAAATTACCAGCACCGAAACCTCGTTCGTGCAACACTTTCGCATGATTTTGCATGGAAAGTTCTGTGCAGAAAACCATACTAATTTATCTGAAATGGAGTGGATGGAATATCCACATGAATTTTTCACCAATCCAAACTCGATCTTCATCTGATCCATGAGTTGCTTCTATTTAGTTTTTCCTCCAAATGCCTCTGCTAGATCCACACCTTGGTAGGGCAACATGATAATCCAATGGATCAGCATGTCAGTGATAGGGATGGTTTCTCCTAGTGAGAGACACACATCATGCTCTGGGTGTCACACTTTAGCCGAACGATCATTAACATTGTGTGTGTTAGACAATTTCTCACCCCGAAAACAAAACCATTTGTTAGCTTGGTGGGGCCTGAGATAGGTTCAACGTTACCTGTGCCAACCAACAAAACCCAAACTACTGGCCCTTTCGGCAACAACTAGCATAGCATAGGATGCAGTCCCACCCAAAGTAGTATTGGGGGATGACAAAACCTAGTTTTTGCATCCAAAGGTCAATGTGATAGGTTCCTACGGTTCCTAGGTCTTAGTTCTCTCTTCGAAAACCCTAACACTTCTGAAACATATAATTACATTAAATTCACTTTCACAACTTTCAGACCTTCATGAAGGCCTTTAATTGTCCATTACATGTATAAATAGTACTGATCTACCACTTTTACACACAAGATAAGCATCAATTCATATATTTTGCAATATAGAGCGAAAATATAGAAACTTACAAAAGTAATAAATAATACATAGATGCACAAATAATGGATCAAAACAGTATTTATTGGATGAATTCATTCAGATATAGACTCTTTTTCCCTGCACACTCAGTTGCAGGGTCCCGCGCACTTAGCCTATGCACTTACCAAGGTCTCCGCGCACTCAGCTATAGGAGGCTTTCCCTTCGCCTAAGTACAAAAAACAAATGTTTCCTCACTTAGTTTACTTTCCCTTACAAATATTTATATCCATGAGTTCTCTCTTAGATTTTCTATGAATCCTCTATTTATAGCTTCACTTTTACAGTACCATGGTTCGCGAACCTAGGCGAGTCTCAAAATGATCATATCACCTACCCACCTAAGGGACGAAAACGCCTTTTAATTTGACTATCTTCGCACTCTGCTTCCATGTTTCACAGAGACTTTACATTTTTACAAAAAGAACTTACAAATTTTATCAAAATTTACCTCAAGGACCCCATCCCAACATCTTACCAAGTAAGAGCACAAAAATTTCATTTGCACATAGTAACTTCTTTAACAGACAAAATAATTCTAACCTAACAAAAATGTAAAGGAAAAATGCAACTTTTCCACCAAAGGATGGAGAGTGCTATTACTCACTTTACACATAATTTTGATATGAATAGATGTTATGCAACTAGCTCACAAAATAGAATAAGTGATATATCAACGACCCCAAAAATTGGCCTCTTCAATGGGGCAACCTCCTTTACATTACAAAAAAGAATAATTCTTGGATGATGCAAATGAAAAAACCTCCTTTCTATATAAATGAGTTTAAGGGGTCACAATATAATCAGAGCTGACATAACAATAATAAGGTCCAAGGGAACAACAATAATAATAGTGGGGTTCTATGGGGCATAATAATAACAATATGAGGACAAAAGGGGCACAACAATAACAATAAGGTGATACAATGACAATAATAATGGGGGAATACACAAGTATTATAGGGAACTAACATGCGCCTCTCATTCAAAAAAGTGTTTTCCTCAATGCTTTAGTAGTTTTGGATGCTTTTATATCACATTGTCATCCTCCAATGTGGAATATTCAATGGGTAGGTTCTTCCACTTGATGAGATACTCTAAAATTGATTGATTTCGTAGCTATTGAGTTCTTGTTTTTGGGATTGCTTCAAGTTCCAATATGATTTTTCCTTCCTCGTCAAGTTCTGAAAATATTGTTTGAACTTGGAACTTGTTGCCTACAACCTTCTTTAAGCATGAAACATGGAAAATTAGGTGCACTCGGGAAGATGCAAGAAGATCCAATTTGTATGCGATAGTACCAATCTTTTGCAACACCTTGTACGAACCACAATATTTTGGTGATAATTTATTATCTTTCTTTTCTTTCCTCAGGGACATTTATTTGTATGGTTGTAGTCGTATAAAAACCCAGTCACCTACATCAAAACTTATTTCAGTACAATGTTGATCTACTTGTTGTTTCATTCTATTCTGGCCAAAGTGAGGTTATCCTTTAAGAGTTGATGAAATTGTTGTTCATGCTTGATGTGATCTTCCACTGCTTGAACCATATAATTTTCTCTTAAATATGATGTGATGGATGGTGGATGACATCCACAAAGTGCCATAAATGGGGTCATTTTTTTTGCAGTATGGAAGGAAGTGCTATACCACCATTTAGCCAGATGCAACCACTTGACCCATTGTGTCTTTCTATTAGATACAAAGAAACGAAGATATTCTTCGAAATATTTGTTCACTATATCATTTTTCCCATCAGATCGAGGATGATAAGATGAGCTATGAGCTAACTAGGTACCCGTACAAGAAAATAATTCTTTCCAAAAATTTCTAGTGAAAATGGGATCGATGTTGCTTACAATAATCTTTAGATTTCCATGTAGCTTTTGAATTGTTTCCATAAATGCAGTAGTAATTGTACTGGCTTTAAATGGATGAGATAATGAATAAAATTGTGCATAGTTGGTAATTCTATCCACTATGACCATGATGACACTCTTTCCTTCAGACTTGGGTAAACCTGTGATAAAATCCATTAAAACCTGCTCCCAATGTTGACTTGGAATGGATAAAGTTTGTAACAGACCCGGGGTCTTAATTGTCTAAACTTTATCTTGTTGGCAAACCAAACATTTTTCCACACTTTTGGATATCATATTTAAGGCCATCCCAAAAAAATTCCCTTTTAACCCTATGGTGAGTTTTTAAAATTCTTGAGTGCCCTCTTAAGGTAGAGGTGTGCAATTCCATAAGAATATTTTGTTTGAGTTGGGGATTCTTACAGAGGTATATGTGATCTTTATACCATAATGAATCAATTTTCCAGCTAAATGTATTAGATGTACTAGGATCTTGCTGTAAATTTTTAATGAGTTCCCACACTTCTTTTTCATTCTTCCATTCATCCCTTGATTTATTTATCCAATCTGTTTGGATGATATAAATGGCACAAAGCAATGCTTTCACATCGTCATCCTTTCTTGAGAGTGCATATGCAACAAGCTTTTTCTTCCCTTTTTATTAGATGATTTCAAAGTCATAACCCAACATATTTGTGACCCATTTTTGTTGGTCTTCCAAAGATAATCTTTGTTCTAAAAAGTATTTAAGACTATCATGATTTGATTTTACCTTGAAGTTTCTTCCCATTAGGTGAGGTCACCATTTCTTAAGTGCATGTAGTATTGCCAACATTTCCTTCTCATAGATAGCTTTGTGTAAATAAATTCCCTTGACTAGATGACTTTAAAAAGAAAGGGGTATTCCTTCTTGCATTAATATAACACCAATTCCATTTACTGAGGCATCACATTCCACAATAAAGGTTTTCATGAAGCCTGGCATAACTAAGACCGTTGCTTGGAACATTGCCTCTTTAAAATGTTCAAAAGCCTTCATTACTTGTGAAGTCCAAGAAAATGAATCTTTCTTCAATAATTTTGTTAGAGGTGTTTCTATTCTTCCATAACTCTTAACAAACTTGTTTTAATACCCTGTCAACCCAATAAATCCTCGCAGATGCTTTATGGATGTGGGGATTTTCCATTCCTTAATGGCTTTAATTTTGCTAGGGTCTACCTTAACACCTTCATACGATATAATATCACCCACATATTCCACCTCCTATATTCCAAAGGAACATTTGAAGGTTTTTTTCATAAAATTTCTTCTCCTCCAATACTTTAACACCTTGTCAACATGTTGTATATGATCCTTCCAAGACTTGTTGTAGATTAGTATATCATCAAAAACTAATAACGCAATATTTTTAAGGAAGGGTTTGAAAATGGAATTCATCAAACCTTGAAACATAGAAGGTGCATTGGTAAGGCCAAAAGGCATGACCAAGAATTCACAATGACCCTCATGAGTTCTAAATACTGTTTTTGGAATGTCTTTATTGTTCATTCTATTTTGATGATGTCCTGAATGAAGATCGAACTTGGTGAAGTAAATTGCTCCACGCAATTCATCCAATAATTCATCAATGTCAGCAATGGGAAATTTATCTTTAGTAGTGAGCTTGTTGAGCTCCCTATAAAACAAACACATGCGCCATGATACATCCTTCTTGTGAAACAATACTACTGGAGCAGAGAAAGAACTTTGACTAGGTTGAATTATACCAGTCTCTAGCATTTCTGCAACCATACGTTCAATTACACTCTTTTAGGCATAAGGATATTTCTAAGGAGTGATGCTTTGAACAACACTTCCTGAAATCAAATTAATAGCATGATCATGATCATGAATAGGTGGGAGGCCTTTGGGAGTCTCAAATACCTTGGAATGATTGTCCAAGACTTTTTGGAGATCTAGAGAAATATATGATTTCAATGTGAGAACCTCTAGTGAATATAATTCTGTAGTTACACCGTGTTGTTATTTCTGCAAAAGCTTTCTCATGTCATTAGAGTTGATTATCTTTCCTAGTTACCCCACGATACCCCTTAATTGAACATCATTTCCTTCAAAAAAAAAATCAAGAAAAATTCTTTAAAATTAAAAGATATCATACCCAAACATTGTAGCCATTTGACTCCTCGTACAACATCAACAAAACCCATTGCAATGGAAAGCATTGGACTATTCAATACATATTCTCCCATGGATAGCTAGATATTATGGCACTTTCCAGAGAAATTTATGGTTCCTCCATTTGAAACCATCACTTGACACTCTGGTGCTGGTTGTAGGAAGAGATTCAATTCCTTGTGATGTAGGCGCATTCTGACTTAGCCAACAATGTGATTGTATGTTCACATGTTGTGGCTAACATGATATGAATTTCATTGACTTGAGTGGTCAAAATCCGTTTTAATAGAGATATTTGGATCCATCAAATTTATATTTACTTCAATTATTGTAATAATTAAATCATTGTATTATTTTTAGAATAGGAAATAAGTTGTTAGGATAGGTGTGTATTAGAGCCTAAGAATACGGATTTAATAGTTAAGCTGATAAAAATAGAGATTGAGTTGTCAATGTTGTTAGGATAAGATTCAATCCATAAAATAAAGGAAAAAAATGTAATGAGAGGGTGAATGGAGTAGGAGAGCGAGTAGGCGAGAAAGAAATAGGGTTTGCCTGTGAAACAAAGGTCAGAAAAATTGTTTGTAATCGATCCGGGAGGGCCAAGAATCTGTAATTCTATGTTATTGAGTAATTGATTGAGTGTGGTGTTGCATGTTATTCCTAGTGAAAAAATTCTCTTGAATTTGCAGGTCAGCATTCTGAACCGGGTATTATTTCCATTTATGTGTTTTATTGTTAATCACTATCAATTAGCGTTAATGCTCTATTTCAAGATTAAGCTAGTTTATTAAACCGTGGTTCTTAAAGTTATGTATTGAACATGTGAGCGGAATTAAAAAGAGGTAAGTGGTATATCACATGGAAATAAAATGGTAAATGGTATTTTTCCAAATCGTGTGATTAACCTAAGGTGTTGACACATAGCATGAGAAAACCACTTTTCCCGAGCGCTCTCAACCTGATATCGGTCATGCAAGAATTCATGTGAGATTCTGTGATAATCGTTGGATCGAACAGTACAGATTGACGGTGGGGATCATTCAGGCTAGTTTGCACGTGATACGATTCAATATTTGTTGGATATGAAGAAGCCAGATCAACGGTGGAGATTGAATCATTTGAGAGTAAGAAGTAAAAGTAAGACCGACAATGATTGGTCAAACAAGTAGGACCCTGGGGAGGAAATACAAGTATAATATCTTATTAACGCACAATTGATTGGTTTTGAAATGAACCATTAGTCTAATTGTAGACTATCACATCAATTTTGGTAATCATCTACATCATTGTGGTATTAGATCAAAGGATTAAGTATGCTACAATAAACATGCCACCTAGGAGAGGAACTGGCATAGGTCGGGGGATACCTATAGCGAATGTAGTTCTATTGGAAGAGATTCATAACTTGTGCACAAAGATGAAGATAATGCAAACTGCTCAAAGGAGAGCACCTGATGAAGGAGATACTAGTGCTACATAAGAATCTTCTGAGGAAGAAGAAGGGGATGAAAGTGAAGCTTCCAAAGTCCTCAAGATATTGGCTAAAGCAAGTGGAAGAGCAAAGGTGGAAATACCTTTATATGACAGGAACCTCAATGTAGAATATTTGATCAACTCGCTTAGTTCATTGGACAAATATTTCGACTATGAGGAGGTTAGTGACAAAAAGAAAGTGAAATTTGCATTTACCAAATTGAAGGGTCAAGTAGTTATCTAGTGGGATGAACTACAAACATCCAGAGCAAGAAAGGGGAAGCCCAAGATTAAACAATGGGATAAGATGGTGAGTAGGTTGAAAGGTAAATTTGTGCCAAAATATTATGAGTTAAATATTTTCAGAAAGTTATAGAATTTGAGACAAAAGTGGATTCTTGTCAAATAATATACAACAGAATTTTATAAGCTAAGTATTAGAGCAAGACATGCAAAGGATGACATAGAAAAGGTAGCCATATACATCAATGGCTTAAGATATGACATACAGGATGAAATCATCTTGCGGAGTCTGAAAACAATTGAAGATGCCTATCAAGCATCTTTGAAAGCAGAGGATAAGATGTTGAGGAAAAAATACCAGAGGAACAGAGGGAAAAGTTCAGTAAGAGGTAGAGGAACTGCTAGATCAAGATTTCAGCACCCTCAGGGTGAAGTAGGAGGATCAAGTAGTAGACCACCATAGAGAGGATACTTTAGTAGAGGAATATTTACACCCAGAGGAATAGGCCGAGGAAGAGAAATTCGGTGTTATACATGTGGGGAATGGGGACATAGATCATGGGACTATCCTCATAATAAAGCAACAAATCAACAAAATGTAAATGTGGCTAAGGAAAAGGAAGAAAAACCTCAAATTACAAATAAGGAAGAATCACCCGAAGTAGGATAATCTTTATTATTGAAAATGGTATTTCTTAAAGCAAAGAAAGAGACAAGAGAACCAACTCAGAGAAAGAGTTTACTTAGGACTAGATGCAAGTCCAAAGGAAAGTGCTGTAAAGTGATAATTGATAGTGGAAGAACTGATAACCTAGTTTCTACAGAAATAGTAGATGATTTGGGATTGGAGAAAATAGTACACCCTACTCCTTACAAAGTATCATGGCTACAAAAAGGACATCAGCTTATTGTGAGAAAACAATGCAAAGTAGAAATCCATATTGGTACTTATAAGGATGTGGTATTATGTGATGTAATGCCAATGCATATATGCCATGTATTATTGGGAAGACCTTGGCAATTTGACTGGAAAGCTATACATGATGGGAGAAGAAACACTTCTACTCTAGAGAAGGATGGGAATGAACATATATTGCTACCATTGAAGAATGAAGTAGACAAAGAAGCGCCTAGAAACAATGTTATGACGATAAGTGGGAAATTGTTGCGAAAAGTTAATAAGGATGAATAGATACATTTTGTTGTCATAAGGAGACCTAAGGTAATTTTTACCTCCACAAAATTAGATGATTTATCTGAAGAAATCAAAACTCTGTTGAATGATTTTGCTAATATTGTTGTGGATGAGCTACCAAATGCATTCCCACCAATCAAGAGTATTATTCATCACATTGGTCTAATAGCTGGAGCAAGTTTGCCAAATAAAGCAAGACATATGTTAACTCCACAAGAAATTGCAGAGGTTGGATGACAAGTGCAAGAACTAATGGATTAGGGATTAATTAGAGAGAGTCTTAGCCCATGTGTTGTACCAACAGTGCTGAGCCCAAAGAAAGGTGGTGAGTGGCGCAAGTGCATAGACTCCTGAGCCATCAACAAAATCACAATTAGGTATCATTTTCTTTTACCACACATGGATGATTTGATAAATTGTTTAAGTGGTTCAAATGATTTTACTAATATAGATCTGAAGAGTGGATACCATCAAATAAGGATTAGAGAAGGAGATGAATGAAAGACTACATTTCATACAAACAGTGGGTTGTATGGGTGGTTAGTGATGCATTTTGGACTCACTAATGCACCCATCACATTCATGAGATTGATGAATGAAGTCTTGAAGGGATATGTGGGAAATTTTTCATTCTTTATTGTGATGATATTCTTATTTTCAATAGAAGCAAGGAAGAACATTTGGAGCATCTTAAGTTGGTTCTAAGAACTATGCAGAATGAGAAACTACTGATAAATCAGAAGAAATGTAGTTTCATGGAAGAAGAATTAATCTATTTCAGGTTTTTAGTTTCTAAAGAAGGTCTAAAAGTGGTTCCAGAGAAAGTCCAAGGGATTTGGAACTGGCCTATTCCAAGAAACATATTTGAGGTAAGAAGCTTTCATGGTATTTAAAGTTTTTATAGAAAATTTATTAGAAGTTATAGCCAGTTTTGTGCAAAAACTATTGAAATAATCAAAGAGACTAATCAGCCATTCAAGTGGACAGAAGTAGTAGACCAAACTTTTAAGTTGCTGAAAAAGAAAAATTACAGAAAAACAAGTTTTAGGTTTGCATGATTCTGGGAAAAAAAATCAAGTTGAAACTGATGCTAGTGGAGTTGCAATTGGAGCAGTTTTAAGTTACGAACAAAGACCAATAACATAATTTAGTGAGAAAATAAATGAAGCTAAGAAGAAATATTCTTCTTATGATAAATAATTTTATGCTATTGTGCAAGCTTTAAAAAAATGGAGACATTATTTACTACCAAAAGAGTTTGTATTGTATTTTGATAATCATGCATTACAATTCATAAACAACCAACCAAAATTAAACCAGATGCATGCCAAGTGGGTAGAGATTTTACAGAGTTTCACTTTTGTGATAAAACATACAAGTGGTAAGTTGAACAAAGTTATTGATGTTCTAAGCAGGGTAAATTCCATTGTGCAAGAATTAAGAGTTGGTGTTGTAGGATTTGAAGAAATGGTTGATATGTATAAATATGATGCAAATTTCAAAGATATTTATGCAGCTGTACAAAATCCAGTAGCTCATAATAGAAGCCAGTGGTTATATTATCTTATCCAAGGAGGTTTAATGTTTAAAGGTAAGAAACTATGCATTCCCAAATGTTCTATGAGGGAAAACATAATCAAGGAGAAACACAATGGAGGGTTATCTGGGCACTTTGGGCAAGACAAAACCTTTGCTCAGCTAAATTATTTTTTACTACTGGCCAAAGATGCAAAATGATGTTAAGAGATTTTTTTAGAAGTGCAGGATATGTCAGCATGCTAAGGGGAGAAGTGAAAATATAGAATTGTGCTAGCCATTACCAATACCAGACCGACCATGGGATACAGTTAGCATGGATTTTGTTTTGGGATTACCTAGAACCCAAAGAGGAAATGATTCCATTTATGTTGTCATAGATAGATTTTCTAAAATGGCACATTTCATTGCATGCAAAAAGACTAGTGATGCAACACATAGTGCTAATATATTCTTTTCAAAAGTTGTAATATTACATGGATTCCCTCTAAGTATTGTGTCTAATAGGGATACAAACTTTGTTGGGAATTTCTAGAGAACTCTTTAGAAGAAACTAGGTGAGAACCTTAGATTTAGTTCAGCATATCACCCTCAAACAGATGGACAGACTGAAGTGGTAAACAAAAGCTTGGGAAACATATTGAGAAGTTTAGTGTATCAAAATCCTAAGCAGTGGGATTTAGCACTTGCTGAAGCTGAGTTTGCTTATAATGACACTCCAAACCAAAGTAATGGGATGATTCCATTTCAAATTATTTTTGGAATGAATCCAAGAGGTGTGTATGAGCTCAGAAATTTAGGCAAATAGGAGACAAGAAGTGCAAAGGATGAAGAGTTTGTAGAGCAGACACAAAGACTACAAGAAGATGTCTAAGATAGATTGCAAGAAAGCAGTGGAAAATACAAGCAGAGAGATGATATGAAGAGGAGAGAAAAAGAATTCCAAGTGGGAGAGCTAGTAATGGTACACTTGAGGAAAAAAATATTTCCTATTGGGACTTATAATAAACTAAAGATGAAAAAGGTAGGGCCATGTAGAACTGCGAGAAATTTTTTGACCAATGCTTATACAATTGAATTGCCAAAAGGGATTGGAATATCACCTATCTTCAATGTTGCAGATTTATATCCATACAAAGAGATAGAGTCGGAGCTATAGAAGGAACCTACAGAAGATGAAGTTTAGACTTTAAATTGGGAATAAAAATGCCAAAGAGAGTCAAGAAAGAGGTGGAATCTATTTTGGAGAAAAGTGCAGCCAAAATAACCATAGGACAAGAATATTTTCAGTATCTAGTCAAATGCAAGGGACAACCAATGGGGGATGCCATTCGGTTAACAACAGTTGAATTACAAAAGTAAGAAGTCAATCCTAACAGTTTGATGAATGATTCTTTTCTTCCTTGGTAGTCTGATGCAGGAGCATCCAAACTTAGCCAGCAATGTGATTGAATGTTCACATGTTATGGCTAACATGAGATGAATTTCATTGACCTATGTGGTCAAAATCAGTTTTAATAGAGAGAGTTGGAATTCTTGAATTTATCTTTACTTCAATTATTGTAATAATTAAACCATTGTATTATTTTTAGAATAGTAGATAAGTTGTTAGGATAGTTGTGTATTAGAGCTTAAGAGTAGGGATTTAATAGTTGAGTTGATAAAAATAGGGATTGATTTGTCAATGTTGTTAGGATAAGATTCGATCCATAAAAGAAAGGAAAACGTGTAATGAGAGGATGAATGGAATAGGAGAGTGAATAGGTGAAAGATTGAGAGAGAGATAGGGTTTGCGTGTGAAACAGAGGTCAGAAAAATTGTTGTAATTGAGCCAAGAGGGCCAAGTCTCTGTAATTTCTATGTTATTGAATAATTGATTAGGTGTGGTGTTGCATGTCATTCCTGGTGCGAAAATTCTCTTGAATATGCGGATCAACATTTTGGACCCTAATTGGGTATTATTTCCATTTATGTGTTTTATTGTTAGTCACTATCAATTAGCTTTAAGGCTCTATTTCGAGATTAAGCTAAACCTTCATTAAATCGTCGTTGTAAAAGTTATGTATTGAGAACATGAGTAGAATTAAAAAGTGGTAAGTGGTATATCGCGTGGAAATAAAATGGTAAATGCTATTTTTCCAAATCATGCAATTAACCTAAGGTGTTGACATGTAGCATGGGAAAACCACTTTTCTCGCACACTCTTAACCTGATATTTGTCGTGCAAGAATTGATGCAAGATCGTGCGATAATCGTTGGATCAAACATGATAAATTGATGGTGGAGATCATCCGAGCTAGTTGTCGCATGATACGACACGATATTCATTGGATATAAAGTATCCAAATCAATGGTAGAGATTGAAGTCTTCAGGAGTAAGAAGTCAAAGTAAGACCGACGGTGATTGGTCAGACAAGTGGGACCCTCGGGAGGAAATACACGTCAAATATTTTATTAACACAAAGATGATTGGTTTTGAAGTGAACCATTAGTCTAATTGTAGATGATCACATCAATTTTCCTAATCATCCACATCACCTTGTCTATCTTACAATGAATAAAATTATGGTTACTACCCGAATCAATCAATAATATTACCTTTTTCTTCTTGATATGTCCTTCTATCTTGAGAGTTTGAGGAGTGGTAATTCCTATCAATGCATTACAAGATATGGTTAGATTCATTTTTTCTTTCTCTAGGGTTGCTTCCTGGTGTATATCCTCTTCTTTTGGCATTTCTTGCTCCTTTTCTTCCTGCTCTTCACAATCTATGTAAAATAATTCCTTCTCATCACCATTATTAAATTTAGTGTATTTCTTATCACAATAATAAAGCCTTTTTTCCATTTTTTCTTCCAATTTTTGTGGTTCCAACATTTTAGGTTGTGGAAGGCTAAGGGAAGCAACACTTCCATATTTATAGTTGTGAGTGGTAAGCTTCCTTATTGCCATAATTTTTCTTTCAATTTTTATTGCAAACCTGATTTCCTTCTCCAATGAATCAGGTTCCCAAAGGTGAACCTCATGTTTGATGTTATCCTTTAATGTCTCTATGAACACATCAACATTATTCTCTTCTAAAATATCATTTACCCTTAAATTCATTTTTTGGGAGTTCTCAATGTGCTCCACCATTGAACCCTTTTGTTTTGGATTTCTCAATGGGCTAAAGAAGGTGTTGCCCTTTGTATCCTCATAATGTGCTATCATTTCCTCTATAAAAATTGACCAAGTAACAATTTATTTATGAGAGAAAAGCCATTGGTACCACAAAAGCTAATTGGGTTCCAAATATAAAGTTTCATTGCATACCTTTTGTGTGTTTTTCACATTATGGAGATCAAAATATTTCTTCATCTATAGAATTATCCATGTTACGAGATCCTTGGAATAAAACTTTCTCATATCGACATTTGGAACATGGTGGGTCTTCAATCCAATGTTAGAGTCTATGAAATCATGATTAAAATTTATTTTGTTCTCATCATGCGTTTCCTCTACTACCTTTTCGATATTAGAAAGATTTTCTTCTAGCAACTTTGTCAAACCTTCCATGTCCTTCTTCAAACCTTCCATGTTGCCTTTCATTATTGCTTCTATACCAATGATCTTAGCTTCCATTCCATTCTTCAAACCATTAATATTAGCTTTGATTCCTTCGATCGTATCTTCCATTCCATTCTTCAAACCATCCATCTTAGCTTCAGTTACTTTTTGTGAGAGTGAAATTTGTTGCACTTGGTCTAGTAATTTTGATATACCATGTTGTGTTTCTTCCTCTTGTTCATGTGTCATAGTAGGGATTTTAGGTTTCTTACTAGGTATTTCCATTTTATTCCTTCAGGTCATCAATTAATAATAATTTTTCTTCAAAATGCCCTCTGAATCACTTAAAACTACTTTCTCAAACAAAACTTATGCAAATTTAAAAAAAACACTACATAATGTTTTTTTTTCTTTATAGGAGCTTGATATTGGATTTGATGTGTCTATGTAATTTTAGATCTCGAAGGTCTGAAATTTCATCCGCTAGTATCCCTCTAAGTCCTCTCTCCAACCCCAAAAGTATGATAAAGATTGGATTCTCCATGAAATAGTTATGCCCAATATCCTACGATGACCTTATTATAGACTAGTTTAATAGAGAGAAATTGTCTAAAGTTCCACATGTGACTGTTTCGACCTTTGGCTCTAAAAATGATACCCAACAATATAAATGATGTCCTATTTCTTACACTTCTTACATAATTTGAATTTGATGCTCAGGTAGAATGTTATGATCATTTTCGCAAGATCACATGTTTGAGATCAAATTCTAGAGCCTACAAAAAACCTAACTTTCTCCAAATAATATCTCTAAAAATATAGTAACATAAGATCTGAAATTCATACACGAGGTTCGGCAAAGATTTCATCTCAAATTCGTTTTAATTTTTGCTCCTGAAACTTCATAAAAAGAAATTTATAGAGAAAAATTCCAGGATGACCTGTTTGAAGTAGGGAAACCCTAGAATCCAAAGCTCTGGTACCAAATATTATGCAACCAGCTCACAAAATATAATAAGGGATAGGTCAACTACTTCAAAATTAGCCTCTTCGAGGGGGAAACCTCCTTTACATTATAAAAATGAACAATTATTGGATGATACAAGTGGCAAAAACTGCTTTCTATATATAGAAGTCTAAGGGGTCACAATATAATCAAAGCCGAAATAACAATAATAATGTAAAGGCACAACAATAACAGTAAGGGGATACAGTGACAATAATAATGGGGGAATACACTACTATTATAGGGACCTAACAATACCATTGGAAATATTCCTTTTTGGACTATATCAAATTTAATAAATTATTCCAATTAAATAATTAATATAAATTTAAACTGAATTTACTACCTTATACTCTATATTTTTCTTGCATGCAAGGAAGTAGATTCATTTCTCTTCACGTAATGAAAAAATGAGTTCTATCACTAGAGAAATCATATAACCATCGTATTTATTAGTTCCTTAACATAACCATAATATAGTAAGGATGGCTTTGGGATTAATCACATCAGTATGATTTGGTCAATGTTTTGAACCAGCTAGTGTGGTTCATCCTCAAGACAAAGGTGAAAAAAATTATAGATCCTAATGAATAAATAGCAAGGATGCATAAGGGATCAAAATTAGTTGCTAGAAACTAATAGTTAGGAAATTAATTAATTAATTAATACAACTAATATACTTTATTTTAAAATTATAGTCAAATGACTAGTTGTTATAAAGTTTAGCCGTTAATTATAAATATCTATTTATGAGAGATTTTTCGGCATAAATCACAATATCTATCATTTTTCGACGCGTTTCGAACTAGCCAATGTGGTTCATTGTCAGGACAAGTTGAAGAACCAAATCCAGCTTTGCATGTTAAATAGCATTAGCAGAGTCTCCAATGGCTAGAAAGGAATAGGGTCCTAGCTAGCCATTGGCCTAGCTAGCCGTTGGAGACTTTGCTCATGCTATTTAACATGAAAAGCTGGATCTTTTTCTTCAACTTGTCCTGACGATGAACCATTGGCTAGTTCGAAACGCATCGACAAATGATAGATTTGTGATTTTATGCGGAAAATCTCTGATAAACTGATATGGATCACAGAAGCCTCATTCAACAATATAAATATCTAATTATATATTTAATTATTTATTAATATCTAATTATAATATTATATATATATATTATATATATATATTTATATATATATATATATATATATTTATTTTATATATATATATAGTATATTCTTATTATATAACCCATTAAAGCCAATAAGTAAAATTAAAATATAAAACATTTGTTTTTTGGTGTTTTTGGAATATTATGGTAGTTAGATGATACTTTCCTTTTACTTCACACATTCCTGAGTTCCACCTATTTTTTACTTAATAAGATTTTTCTATGAATGAGAGAGATTGTGATTACTCACTTTACACTTAATATTTATATAAATAGCATTGAAAATCCTTCTGAGTGGAATATATCAAATTAAATAAATTATTCCAGTTATATAATTAATGTGAATTTAAATTGAATTTGCTACTTTTGTCTTTATGTTTGTCTTACATGCATTGAAATGGCTATATTTCGCTCCACGTAACCCAAAAAGGATTTCTACAATGATAGAAATCATATAACCATGATATTTACTACTTCCTTAACATATCAATAATATTCCTTATCTTCTCCCAATATACCAGGTCTAATACCAAATGCAGGAACATTCAACTTTTCATAAAATTTAGCTTTGAGTCATACATATTTCCACGAAATTTGGACCCTCAATAGCTTCTACCCAAATTCATCCTTGATCTAGTATGAATTTGTAGTGGGAATTCTACTCAACTATGCTCTAAATGAATTCTATCAATCTTGTTAATTCCTCTACAACCTCTTACACAGATGAAGTGTATTCTAATTTGTATTACATGCACAAATTCCATTATTCAATCAAATAAATTAAAAAATGACTATTCATTTTTCAAATAAATAGCTGCATGATTGATCAACTCAATCAATTTTTCCATTCCATAATTTCTCATTGACATACTGACAATTTCCTTTAAATTGCATTTGCACTCCAATGATTCAACCCTTTTAATTTTACCACAGATTGGTCAAGAGTTATTTTCTTGCACACATATTGTTATCATCCTCTTTTGGTGTTCAATCATTGCTTGATATAGAGAACCTTGGATAGTGGCCTCACCATGGTTCAATTATTTGTCTTTCAAAACAAATACACATTCACAGATATTCCTTCTCTCATTCACTTAATCGTAAATTGTTCATAATATATACCCAAGATTACTTCTTGACATGACATATTTATAAATTAATCTATCATTAGTTCCAGGCTTCACATAGATTTTGAAACTCTATTAATTCCATCTTTCACAAAGAACATAATTCTTCTAAAGCAGATAAACACATAGACAATTCATGAACACAATAAATGTATGAAAAATCCAATCCATTAATTAAAATTTGTATGCACAGAAATACTCATAAACTTTCTTGTTCCTCCCTTGGCCTAATTCTACTTTCATTTAGTTATCAGCCTTGCCCATTGGCTTACAATGATTCACTACAAAGTTGTGAGAAAATTATATGCATAAATCACTCCCTGACTTATTCCCTAAAATCTCACGATTTATTCCCTAAATCTCTCATTATTTTCAAGGTAAATTAGGTCTTTCCTTATTCACAAAATCTTTCCTATCCATACATTTTCTAACTATTCTATAATAATTAAAAGAAGCTAAGAATATATACAATTAAGGAATTATAATTCCTTTACAATATTGAAGCCCCTTTTTGAGTTTTTCATTAAAAGGATTGATGGATTGGAAGCTCTAATGCTCCTGAATCAGACTCCCAAGGTAGAAACAATTCGTGAACTCTTGGTCATGTTTCATTAATGCCTGAATCCTCATGGATCCTAGACTCTTTAGTGTAACTGATCACCTTCTTCTTCATGTTGTTGCTTTTTTTTTCTCTCGTTGTTGTTGTTTCCATTAACCTTCTAGGTTTCCAAAATTTATATTGTAGTTGTCTACTCTCTTGTCGATGCACTCTTGTACAATAATTTTCCTTCTCCAAGGAATGCCATTCATAGATTAGTGGGAAATTTATCATGCACTTTCATCATCAATATTATCATCTTGTCAATTTCCATGTTTAAATTTTCTGCTTGGTGGGACATGTTATTATCACCACTTACTTGTAACTGAATATATGTTTTCAAAATTTTTATGATCTTAGTGGTCATTTCATTGTTTTCATAACCTCTAAGCTAGCATTCTTCATCATCATGCATGTTTTATAAGATGTTTAAGACACTTGAATGTCTGATCCCATGCTGCTCCATAATTGATAGAGTATTGTCTTCGAAGAAAATTCCTTTCTTTATATCTTCCTGATGAAAATGAAATAAATTTCATTTTTATAACACGAACATGTCCCACCTTCCATCATTTTACCTCTTTCTCTATGCATCAGTTGTTATTTTTCATCATCTTCGTTTACATCACTAGATGGAATCTCGGGTTCCTTCAACCACCTTTCCAACAATTTTATTTCCTCCTCAAATTTCATAAACATTGCATCTAAATGTTTTTCTTGATCATCTACTTGATCCTTATTTTGGATTTTGCATTAGCCAACTTTATCCTATTTCCTGCACTAATAGGTTCCTGCAATTGTGCATCATTAACTGTATTTATCCTATTTGTATGACTGTCACTCTAACTCCCTATATAAAAAAATGTTGTATCGTCTTCCCTCATAATAGAAATTTGTTTATGTTCTTCTTTGATGACTTCGGAAATCATATATCCATCATCTTCATCATTCTTCACAATACCTTCAAATGTTTGGATTTCTTCCTTGTCTATGCAACCTGCAAACATACACAAATCACTACCTTTAAAATAATAAGTCTTTGTGGTCTTATTGATGTTTTATACATAAAATCCTCATGTTGATTTGAACTTCCACAATAGTTCATGAGACTTGTAGTATGTCAAATTCTCTTTGTCCTCCTCTCCAAGGATGTGTCCTTTCTGTGGTGTAATAATTTCATCCACAATTCTATTAGTTAGAATTTCTTCAGTATTTCCTTGATGAGGAAACTTTGCATCATCTAGACCTACATGACTTGCATTAAAAAACATTTGATCAGTTTTAAAATAATGAGATCCTTGGATCTCATCAACTTCTTCATCCTTTTCTTCACAAAGGCTACTTCATTGTTCAGGTTCACAATAATGAATATTCATCCCTACTTCACTCAACTCTTCATCCTTCAATTGAGCATTCTACCTATCCTCCAACTTCACTTGTAACCTAGGCCACTTCAATTTCTTTGCAAAATCCATCTGCACCTTTGGTCTTCCTCACCTTCCTGTAGCAGTTCTATTAGTATATTCAATTATACTTTTATCTCAACAACTTCTTATTCAACTTCCACTTATCTAATTCTACTCGTTATTCCATTTTCTTTGGCATCTTATTTTCTTCTATGGTGGCTTCTCCATGAACCCAAGAAATTACCATCAGTAGTCATCTTCTTTATTCCTATGTAAACTTAACCTTGTCCACCTGTAGACTACCTCCAACTCTCTGCAATAACAAGTTACTCCTTAACATGCTATAATACCTCACCAGGCTATATTTGAACCTGTTGATGGATTTAAATGTCAACATCAACATTGGCAGAAACCACCATGTCGAGACCTTACAGAAGATCCTTTTCCCTTTGGGATGATGACTCTGACTGGAATTGTGAGTCCAGTTTCCCCTTATATGAACTTACAAGAAAAGGATTGAATAAACGTATAAAGCCCCAATTTAACTAAAACTAAAAATTAATATTAATAAAATTAATATATATCTCGAGAATGTTGTTTGTGTATGTGATTATAGATATTTAATAATTAACATGACAATGTGCATTATCTTATGACTATGAAGTTAAAGCAAATAAAGATAACTAATTTAATTAAAGCAGCTTATAAATTTGTCACAAATTGAGATCTCGCTATTCATACATATAATTTATGAGTCCGATCCAACATATCAATAATGATAATGCATGTTTGTTATAACACATATATAATGAATAAAATTAAAGGGTCATTCAACTCTAAACAAAATAATAACACAAGGATAATGGTACATGATATATTATTTCTATGCTCATAAGAGAAATGGTGATGGTTCAACTATATATTAAGAAAAAACTTGAGTTACAGTAGCGCAATCTCAAGCCTTCTTTCAAAAATTTAGAATCCCTTCTTATGAAAAATGGAGGGGATTTATAGCTTCATGGTAAAATACAAATATAGAAAATACAGTAACAATTTCCATTGATTCCAACAAGCGTAGCCAAAATGAACAGGAAGGGGAAAATTTAGAATTTGTTGCAACAAATTTTCTAAGCTTGGGAGGAAGACTGCCCTTTGGTTCATTGTTGCAACTCGTAGATATTGACCATGTTCTTTAACTCGGGTGGAGACCTTAGTTGTATTCACATTTGGATGATAAACATTGCATCCCTCATCGTTGGCAACATTTGTGTGGTGGTATGGGATAAACATCATAGAATCAACAACTGAATGTGTGGATTGACAAAACATTGGCAGACTTTTGTTATCACCAAAAATTGATCATATAGCCATAATTTATGAGATGGATCAAAGTACACCATGTAGGGCCAATTTTACCATAGTAAAATTGCATTCACTGTAAGAAATTACTTAATAAACCACATTTTTTAACCTATTTCTGGTTAAACTCATGAAGAATAATTAAATAAATCACTACTTATTTAACTATCTTCTAGGAATAATTAATTAAACCATTATTTAACTAATATTCTTTGTCATATTTGACCTGGTTATGACAAATAAATAGGTAAATCATTAATATCTTATTTTTCTCTAGGACTAATTAAGTAATCACTAATTAGTTATTATTCCTTGTCAAGTATGACTAAATCCCCTAGGAATACTTAAATAAATCACTATTTGTTTGTTATTCCTTAACCATATTTCTATAAATTGGTGGGTTTTACATTCATTATTCACTTTTGATCATTTTCATTGTTGCATCCACTATTCTAACTTCGATTATTATCATTTTCGCACACCCTTTTCTTTTCCACTTGAGTTCTCATTGAGCTCAAACATTTTTTGTGCCAGGTTTTACACATTATAGAGGATAGAGACTCTACAAAACCTAAAGACATTGAGGATAGCCAAGAACCCGTCCCATAGAGGGGGACTGGTAACATTATTTGTTCCCTTCACATGTGTTCTTTAATAAAATATATTCTTTATATATCTATTTTCCATTGGATTATTGGAGTTACTTGTGCTTATTTCATTCTCCTATTTAACTATTTCTTTCCATAGATCAGGGCTTTGGTAGGTTTTGTTTCTACCATTTGTTGTAGATTTACAGTTTTTAACAACCATTTTTACTATTAAGGTTATTTTTCATCCACAACCTAAGGTGGTTTCTTTTCTTACACCTTCAAGAAGAACTCCACTCAACAACTTTCCAAGTTGATCTTATTTAGCTCGTTGATAATTTTGACTCTCTTATTGGAGGATTTTTGCCACATTTTAGTAAGCAGTTTTAATATCAGGAAATCATCCTTCAGGGAAATTTGATATGAGATTGGCTTGAAACATGTTATCGCTAACTACTTCAATGTGATTATTCAATTCTAGGAAGATTAACTAATCTTCCATCTGTGCTTTCTTACCATGTAAGGAAACCAAAAATTTTCTCCTTTATGTCCTCAAAGTAAGTCTTGACATCTAATAGTTGGTCTACTTGGATAGTAAGTGTTGCATAAATCATGAATAGTCGTCAATTTCTTGCAAAAGACAATCTATTGTTGAGAAAGAAGAGTGTTCGACTCTTTTTCCTCCTTCTTAAGCTCAGTTAATTCAGTACTAACAGTCAATTATTCAATCCTTGTTTGTAGCTCCCAGATACGAGAGTCCCAGTCCTGTAAATCAATAGCATGTTGAAATTTGAGGGATTTAAATATTTATGGAGTTCAATGACCTATCCTTGCCATTGTTCAACAATATTTTGTTGCCAACTTCAATACTTTGTTCCAAAAGAGCAATCATTTCTTCTTTCTCCCTTAACAATTGTTTCACTTGTGTAGCTTTGTCCATTGTAGACGAAGCACAGGTACCCATGAATTGGGTAAGCCTACCTAACTCCTATGAATTAGTTGCCAAAGAGCCTTTGAAAAATTACTCAAAACATACATTTATAGGGACGAAAGACTGAGATTGATCATTTTTCCTTTTATTCCTCTCTCTTTTGACCACAACTTTGTGCTGAGCACTGTAAAATATGTCAAGCAGAGGAATTTCTTCAACTCTTAACATAACCTTAGATGAAGGGAAAGTTGTTATAATTTAAACATATTCATCCTCCAAAGGATTATCAGGGGTACATGTTGTTATAGGAGTCTATTCAAGGATTTTGGAAGTGTCTTGGACCTTCTCTTGTAAAGGACTTTTAACAACTTGAGGTTCATCGGCCTTAAAATTTAGAGCCTCATTATATTGTTCCCATATCTCTTTTAGCCTAGCATTAGGAATAATTCCCTCTGCTTGGGGAGAATAGGATGTGACTGTTTCTCTTGAATGAGAAACATAAGGATATTGTTTAGAATCAACAACTATGATATCTTCATGGATTGTCCTCTCTTGTGGAATCTGTACTGAATCCATAGGAAAATTTTGTAGACTTAAGGCCTTGTAGTGGGTGACCTAAATCATTTCTTGTGGAGTTATTCCTTGCTCTTCCTAGTTCAAAACCATTGAATAAGTAGAATCCTTCTCAAAAAACTCATCAAACTTATTTGGCTCATGGGAAAATTGCATGATGCTCGATGTTAACATAATCTTTCCCACCTATTGATGAAGGTCATACTGTTTATTAGTAATAGTGGGGAAACTGAGCTCTTGAACAACATTAATTTCAATTAATGCATGCTTGAAGTTATCCAAGGTATATATACCAAATAGGATAGGAAAAATAGACCACACCTTTTTATTCAATTGCTTTAAAACTTTTGAAATATTGTTTGCTATGGTCTGATAGCCTATCGCTTGGGAAATAAGCTTGTCAGGAATCAATAGAGCTAACACATGAGGATGAGATAGAATACAAAATACTTGAACGTGGGAAAATAATTATTCAACAAACCAGTTTCCTACTCGGAGCAAGTCAGGTTTTACTTCTAGAGATACTTGTGAGGTCCTTTTATAAAAAATAATTAGGTAGATGAGTAGCATGATTCCATGATAGATTTTGTAGAAATGTGGTATATATTTTGAATCCAAAAGAATATCATGGTAGATGTGAATAGGGGTTGGTTCTTCCAAAGTCCAATTCCAACTGATAGAGGAAACATTTGTGGTGAAATACAGGGCATCCATGATATAAGTGCTCATCTAAATGGGAGGAATTATATTCTCAAATACTTTGCACTTGCTTCTAAAAGACAATATGTGGATGTCCAGGTTATTTTTATATCCTATTTTCTTGCATTCCCAGTCCCATTTCCTATGTGTCACACTCTGTGTCATTAATGTCCCAAGTGTTACAAAGTGAAAAAAGCTATCAAAAACAATGTATTTACCAGAAGAAATGTTCAGAAGCATCCCTAAAGGAAGAAGAAGACTTGCCTTGAATAAATTCTGAAGAACTTGGCCAAAACATTATTTTGAAAGCCCAATGCTACTTTTAGTAGGCAAACCTGTGCTGGTAGCCTTTTGTCTAACTAGTGACTAGTGCTGGAAGTATGCCTTTTGATAGGAAAATTTGTACTATCCCTCTTTAGGCTTCTTTTCCTAAAATGGAGGAGAAGCTTCTCCTACTAAAAGTCTCAAGAATGACAAGTTGGTTGTAGTTGAATGAGGATTAGAGCGAGACTTCCCATTCTCGGTTCTGTATCCTACTTCAATGGATCCTCCCCTTGAAATCTAGAACCTTTCCTATCTTTGATGGATCCTCAACTCCCTCTCCTTCCCTATCATTCAAACCCCTACCATCTACTTTTGGTTAGATACTAGTTGGCTATTGCTTGGTTTCCTTCCTATGCTGAAATTGTGCCTAAATCGTGCCCATTTTGCCAAGGAGAAAGGAATTCTTGAAGGTCTTGGCGAAGAATTGGAAAATCATCCAAAGGAGGCTTCCAACATCAAGGCTTAAGTGGTTGTATGCTTCCCTTATTTTGTATTAATAATATATTATGTGTTTTCTTTCCATAAGTGTGTAAATTATTACTCATTTAGTGTGATACTCCTTGATATGCCACCTAGTTTATGTTAGAATGAATTATACTATGTATGTCGTTTTCATCTTTGTGATATCTTCCTTACCAAAATTCATCCACAATGACATAGAGAGGATTGAACATGGAAGGAAGAAGATCAAGGATGACCTCAACAGGTGTTAGCATCAGAGTGATGTAGGTCGTTTATCCTCCTTTGTATTTTTTGGTATAAACTAGGAAAGTTTGCACATATTTGTCTAGTTTGTTGCTAGATCCTCCCATAGGAATAGAGAGATCGTTTCTGTCCATAAGAAGGATTTCCTACACAAAACAACTACGTCTCCACTGGGGGAGCTTATAACCATTCAAACCTTCTTTTTATGTTTTGTCTTTTTTATTAGATTGACCAACCTCCTTGTGATTTGTGATTTAGGTTGATTTTGGGTCTCCATTTTGAGTACTACGTTCTTTAGAATGTCAATTCTAGATTTCTGTTTGGATTTCTGCTCCTTTTCCTAAGTATTTCTTGCTTGGCATGATTTTTTTCAGAAATAGTCACATTGTCAACATCGATTTTTCTCATTACAATCGCAATGAATACCCTGCCAGCCTGTAAGCATGGGGTTTGACCATAAAAGTGGTGTTGATTCACCTTATCAACATAGATTGTGACCATAAAAGTAGCGTTGTTCCACAAAATGAGATCTTTTAGGGTTTTTATCAGATAGACCTAGTGTGTCTTGATATCTGAATTGTTCTCCTCCTCTCCATGGATAGAGTTTTCCATTATTTTTATTGATTTCTTATTGGTTTGCAAAAGCCCATCCCATTGTTTGAAGTAGTGAATGTGAATTTTGGTTGAGTCTTTAGTTATTGTGTCAATTGAATTTATTGTTTTCTTCTCATATGTGTGGAAGAAACAGTGATTTTATATTGAGTAAAGCATTATTACTTCTTTTGGAAATCATAAAAGGAACGACATTTTCATTTTCTTACCTTTCATCTCAAGGTTTACTTTTCGGAATTGCATTAGGTTAAATTTCATTGAAAATTCATTTTTGGGATTATAATTGAGCATAGATTACATTACTTAGTTATAAAAGCTCGAAAGAAGTGCATTCTTATTCATTGAAAACAAAAAAGTGAAAAAAAATCATGTAGGTTCATTTGAATTGAATATCATTTCACTTTTGGTGAGTGCACTTGTTACACTGAAATTTGTCACCATGACTATTTGCAGTGAATATGGCTCCATCAATAGCCATATTATCCTCCTTGTCAAGCCTCATACCTCTGCTCTTCATGTCAAACTTCAAAAAAGAGAGAAAGTCACTTAAAAACATGTTTATCTCTGGGTAC
>APFE030833836.1:120257-139936 GCA_000404065.3 Pinus taeda
GTATGTTTAGAGAAGGATTGCTCTTGTTTGTCTTGTTTGTCACTAGAGAGTCTTAGACTCCTAGGGAGGTTAGGTTTGTCTGCAAAAATAACTCTTTCCGCATGACAACACTCAAAAAGAAAAGTGAACAATTCATGTAGCTCCATGTTAGTGAATTGAAATTTATTTTACTTTTTATGGATGCATTGGAATAGTGAAAGTGAAAGATCTAGTTAGGAAGATTTATTTGTTGCATACTTTGTTGTTGTATCAGTGTGTGAACTTCTTCCCTATGTTATATAAATTTCATTGAATTGAAAAAAATCATCTTTCCATACTAGTTGCATCGTAGGTGTGCTCAGGTGACATCGATATCTGAGTCTTAAAACACAAACTTAATTGAAGATCAACTTAAACTTTAACTCAATTAACCTACGGAGCATTTTTAATCAATGAAAACTTTTAGAGGTCTAGGCTAGAGACACCTTTCAACATCAAGCATAGGAGCTATCATTATTTTTTAGCGTTGTATCCTGGGGTTGAAATCTCGTTCCATGTACAAAATTGTATAGGACTGTTATCCAGTACTTTCGAGTATATCAGAGGCACTCCATGCATGGTAAGTATATGGGAATGCTCTCATTGAATGATTACACATTAAACAACACTACTATGGACTGCACTCCCACATACCATTGTGTATATTTTGGGAGTACCCAATAGGTTGCTATCCATCCATATGTAGGTGAGTTGGCTACCTTGTATACCATGATACACTGAACATAACATTCAGGGAGATTGGATATTGTATGTAAAGTCATTGCTTTGCCAAGGTGTATATTGCAGTTCATGGTTGCTTGGTAAACCTTTACGCCTAGTTACCTATTTTTGATTTATTTCTGTTAAGTTCTAAAATCAATTAATTGAACTCAGAAAAACATCCTTCATGTGCAAA
Organism: Pinus taeda; assembly: GCA_000404065.3. NCBI lineage: Eukaryota > Viridiplantae > Streptophyta > Pinopsida > Pinales > Pinaceae > Pinus > Pinus taeda. The sequence goes on from APFE030833836.1 coordinate 121,192, forward strand.
TACTCCTCAGTAGATCTTATATTGAGACTAATGGTAATAGTTCATGAGTTCATTAACTCAGGAGACCCCTCTGATGGGAACTCTAGTCCTTTTCCTTCCTTTGGAAATGTTGGTGCTCCATATATGGCAACGTTATCCCTTCTTGGGTTTACAATTGGTTTGCAAGTTTGGTTATTTTCGAACCCTATGGTTCCGAATTTCCAAACTTCTCCTCAATTAGGCTCTCCTCCACCTAAATAGTATCGACTTTGGATTGAGCCTAAAGTTAAATATTTGCCTTCTTTTTCTATTTTGTCTTCTTCCTCTTCTTCCTCTTCGTCTAGTGAAATCCTGCAAGCTAGTAACCAGGTGGATAAGAAGAATAAGAAAAGGAATATTAAGAAGAAGAAAATTAAGTAAAGGGCTAACCAAGTGATCATTGCTACAAATGCAACTGATGTTGCAAAATATTCCAATTAACCACATAAATTGAAATTCCCTTGCAATCTTTGTAAGGGTGACCACCTTCTCCAAGAATGTCATGGTATTCCCAATATATTAGAAATGTGGTCAACAAGTTCACATTGACCATTTTCATCATCCTCTAGAGATCATGCTAGTGATAAACGTTCAACTAGTGATAGTAAAGTCCATGGGAAAAAGGGAAAAGTAAAATTTCCGTGTAGGTTACATGAAGGGCATCATCTTATTCACCTTTTTCCTTATATGGATGAAGCATCTAACATGTTGGATAACCTTACTACTTCTCAACCTCATCTTCTGACTGGTTATTAGAAGCTTTTCCTTGAACCTCCACTAGTTGATCAAGTGATTAATCAGAACTCATCTATGGTCACTCTCACTCTCTCTGAAAGTGAAACTCATGAGTTTGTATCTAACCAACCATTGGTCAAAAAATGGCTAACTCGATTCCACTTTTAGTTGATCATATCTATCATGTAGGGAGTGAAGTTCGTATTGCTAAAGTTCTTTTGGTTTCTTGAGATTCCAAAGAATTAGGGAGAAATCCTCTTGTTCCCATGGTACAGGGGAGAAATCCTCCTATTTCCATGGTATAAGGGGGAACCCTCTTGTTCCCGTAATACAAGAGTGCAGTCCTCTCATTCCAATGTCACCCTCTTTAAGTAGATCAGTCACTTTATTTAATTGAAGTCGACTGGGACGGTATTTTCTTCCTTCCTATGTTCCCTTTTAGATCACGGTACAGGCTTATAATATACTAGTACCTGGAAAAATCATAGATGAAGGCGCATCTATTAGTATTTTGTCCTCAACTGCATGGGGAGCTTTACATTCTTCGTAGCTTGTGCCCATTACCCATAATTTATTAGCTTTTAATAGAGGAACCAATAAACCCTTAAGGATCCTCGTGAACACTAGTATTGCAGCAATAACGTTGCAACTCCTGGGCTTCCTACTTTACTTTTATCAACCTAGTAGTTTGTAACAAACTTGGAAGCGACGATGTTATATGCACAAGTACTAGTTCTTACTACTGGTTGTCACTTGGTCAGCTGACACAAGATCACTAGGAGATCAAGAAAACTTCTATGGATTCTAGAAGAAGCTCTATATGTGATGAAAGGAAAAAGGGAGATTACTCTATTGATGTTACTTTATTTGCAGAAAGGAAAACTGAAATGTAAAGCAAACAAAGGAAATCCTAATTGACCAACTAATCCTATTTTTGTAGAAAGCACTATGAAAACCATGAAAAGAATGCCATTATCTACTCAAGGAAGTAAACAACATCTAACTAAGTTATTTCTGGAATTAAATGAGAAAAAACATTTTTTTGGATTTTTATGTGTTTTTATGTGAATTTGGCATGCATGTAATTTATTGTTTGTGAATGTGGCAGAGAATAGGCGGCATTGAAGGGTGGTTTTGGGATTTGAGAGGATGTAGGATGGTGTGGATGGGTCCTGGGAGGTCTCAAGTGGCCTTCTGGAGGCTTCTCCCAAATTATTCCTTCAAAAGGAACCCTACAGGAAAATCTATAGGAGGACACAGGAAATCTACAGGAGGAAAAACAACATTCTACAGGAGGAGTACAGGAGGAGGCCGAGGGAAATTTTCACAATTTTGAAGGTGGGAGAGTAGGTGGAGAAGGTAGATGAAGGTTGGAATGGAGTTTTTGGGCACCTACGATCTACCAAGAATCATTAGGAGAGAGAAGGATGATTGGATTTGCTCAAGGAGAGAGAGAGGAAAGTCTATGGAAAATGCAGGAAACTAAGGCAGAATTGAGGGGATACATGGGTGACATGTAGCGCATGGATCAGATGTAAGATGGAATGGTTGATAGGCTAGCTTGCTACTAGAATATATCTACTGCATAAATAACTGACAATCAACCAATGAGATTAAGCAAGCAAGGAAATAAGTGCGTCTAGAAAACCAGAGTTTTTGCATCAAGTAAACTATCATCTATGAAAGGAAATGCTGATAACCATTGCAGGAAAATAAAGCAGGAAAGAAGACTATTGGAAATAAGGAAATGAGCATGATGAAGAAGTTCTGAAGCAAAGCTAAACTAGACTATGAACCAACGAGAAAGCTACAAACACTAGAAGTCCTATAAATGAGGAAAATCTGTGTTTTTGGGGCAGCAAGAGGGTCTCTACGTAAAATCATTGTCCCAAAGGGAGGAAGAGAGGCCAAAGCACCATTGATAGCCTTTTGAATCTTTCCTTTACCACTACTTAATCTTCTGTAGAAATAACAAATGGAAGCAAACTACTGAATCATCAAAATGAACGTACTCTTGACCATAAAGGGAATGCATCTAACAACAACCTAATCTACCAACTGAAATGAAACATACAAGTACAAGTAAAGAGGAGCTTCTCTACTTGGATTGGGCCCTAATGCAAGAGCTTCATCCCTCTGAGGTGACTCAGTGCTAACTCAAAAAGGATTCCATCGTTATTCTCAAAACAATAATAAGATTACATGAACTGTCACAAGATAGTAAGCTTGAAGTTGAGCAGAGTTTACATAAGTAATGCTGCAGTAAATTTTCAACAAAAAAATAGACCAACTCCTAGTGAGGCTAGAGGCATCTCTACTTATACAAATGAAGCTCCCGACAGCTTCCTCAAAATCAAGGAAGCTTGGCTCCCAAAACTCGAGATAAACATCAGTTATCCTCCACTTTGCTCGGTTGCCTGCTAATGAATGACTTGGACACTTGTACCCAGAGCTAAATGAATGGAAATTCGAAGTGAGGAGTAATAAATGAGGGGGATTCCCTCCTATAAGTCCTCTCCTTTGTCCACTTTGAGTTATTGTTGCCATTTGTCCACTGGATCCTTGACTTTGACCACAAAAATCATCAATAATCTGCATTAAACACATATTAAACCTCATGGCATCATAACTAACTCAACTCACTCTATAAGCATAAATATAATTAGAAAATCATGCAATAAGCTAAGAGAATGGTTGATTTGACTAGGTTAGGAGGTAAAATGAGCCCATATAATTACCGATTTATGAGGCTCATCATCACCCCCTACTAAAAGTGTTGCTCATCCTATGAGCAACATAGTCCATCTCCTCTTCTTTGATGGCCCTGGTGGCCTCCCTAGCATCCCATGCTTCTGTTGTGGTCTCCTCCTCTTTGTCATAGAATCCTACCTTTATGTCTACCTCATCCCACTGTTGTTTCTATTCCTCTTCTTTTCTTCCTTCTAGCATTCCTAGCAGTAGTGGGGGACTCAATTTGAGGCCAATCCAATTGACCTGCAACCTTTGCATGGAGCGCTTGTACATTGGCACTCTCCTTAATGCCTCTTTCATCCTCATTGGGGAGTGATACTCCCTGATCTGTAGACTGTGTGGTAAGTTGTTCCATCTCCTCATACAAGCATGCACACAGTCATACCCAAGTAACCATTCCATATCCTCAAAATGTGCAATGGCTTTAGCTTGATAACTGATATATCTAGGGGAAATCTAAGGATTATGCGCAAGTAGGTTATGTGTGCTGATGAGTGCCATGGGGTTTGATGGCTTGGCTTTGACCATTAAGGGCTCATTCTGCTCTTTTATCATCAACTTTCTTATTTTTGCTACCGTTAACTCTTCATGAATCATCCATGAGGCCACGACCATTAGTTGCAGGTCCCCTAGCCTAGCATTGGGGTCCCATACATTCATGTTTGTCAGGGCCATGTTATGCAGATAGAATTCTTCCATCTTTACCTTATCTTATGATGTGATTTGGTCACACATGTCCTTAAAATGCCTGTAATCTTGGGAAGGCATTGTGTCTCTTTGTGCCAAACTATTGACCTGAACTTGCATCCATTGGTCCTTGAGATATAGGCCATAGCATTTTTCTGGTGTCCTACATTACAATGCCTCCGTGGACCAGCTAGCTATGCATGCAAGTTGGGTCCCTTTCTCTTGCAGTTGTCTTCTTAGCAATTCATTTTCAGTTTCCAAGTGACTTATTGTGATTTCTTCTCTGTGTCTGAAAATGCTTAATTCTATGCCCATTTCTTTGAGTTTGTTCTCCATGTAGCCAATATCCTCAACTTTCTTGGATTTGGCTATTTGCATCCACCTATGGGTCCTTATTCTTTCTTTCTCCAACTCAAAGAATAGTGGAATTGCAATTTTTTGTGGAACGATTCTCCCCCCTCAAGAAGATTGTAGTAAGAGCCAAGACTAGGCTGGGAGTCAGGTTCTTGTGCCTCTCTTTCTTCCTCCTTTCCCTATGGCCATCCTTCTACCCATTTTTCAAGTTTTTCAATCTCCTTTAGTTTTGACAGGGTCTCCTATAGAACAGTCTGTGCCTCCTGTAGAACTCTTTTTGAGTCATGTAGTTTTACTTTTTCTTTCCATGTGGGAGACCTAGGAGTCCCCCTTTCATAATTGATAGGTGTCTTAGAAGGGGATTATTTTTCTTGGACAGAGGGTGAATCTTCAATAATAATTGGAACTTTGGAAGAAGGCTGGGGTTTCCCTATTTTGATCCTTGTACTCTTCCTAGCCCTGAAGTACATTGAGGTTTTTCTCTTCCTCTTTTGTTTTGGTTTAATTGGGGTGCTGACGGTAGTGAGAGAAGTTGCTAACTCTCTTTCTAGGGTATCAGGAAACACTTCTATCTTTTTTTCCCATTTTTCTCCTCTTTCTGTCTCTTTCTCTATTTCTATTTGCTCTATTTCTTCAGCTTTCTCCTCCTCTCTTTTGGTTTCTTCCTTCATCCCTTCCTGTCCCTCTAAATCACCAGTTTCTCCACCTTCTCCCTCTTGCTTCTCTTCCTCATCACTACCAGTGGGACTAATATCATAGGTCAAGGCCTCTATATCATCTTCAGTAGTCATGTTTCGGAAAAATTCCCATGCTATGGGGATTGTAAATGTATGGAGGGCTTCTTCCACTAAAATTTTGATTAAACCATGGTGAACTAGCTAGTATGGATTTCCTACTTTTACTTTAGTACTGGAGTCAATCAGGGACTGCAGGAGAAAGTAAGGGATGCTGAGCTTCAGACGGGCTAGAGTGTCCATGCTGTTAGCACCTAAATCCACCTTAGGCTGAAATAAGGCAAAATTCAGGGTAACCACAAACCACGCTCAGTCTGGTAGCTAGCCCTACCAAAACAGGAGAGGGCTCTCTCCGAGTCACACTCAGTGGATAGATGAACAAAATGGCCTGAGATGACTTACAGTGAACTATTTATCTTAGGCTAGTAAGTGAATATGAATAAAGAAATGATTTTTATGAATGACTGTGTTTCTAGGATGGTATGGGACCAATGAACCTCAATTAATAGAGAACTTAATACAAAGGCACGGACTACTTCATGAGGCAAGATAGGTGGAAAGCCTAGCAATACAGTTTAAGATAGTTTGGAATGGAGAGATTTATTAAGAGGGTGAAAAGGGCATGGACAACATGAATCCTTTTCAACAAAAGAATGAACACTGAACATGAAATTTTCCCACAAGCAGAGCAATAAAATTGAATTCTACCTTAGCTAACTTAGAAAATTTCACTGGAATGAATAAGAATAGAACTATGAACATAACAAGATACATATGAAAAAAAAGAGAGACATTGCTACACTCACAACCATGAATCTCATGAAAAAGAGCCACTGCCTTTCATTAATCCTCTGTAAGAAATATACAATGCAGAAACAGAGTTTCTTTCCCACAGTCTCCCAGAAGTTACAAGCCAACCAACCCTTTGCAAATAGTTTGCATACAATATAAAGAATGTGCCATGAAGAGATAGAACTCCCAAGGGTTGCGGAGTTACTCGAATTATTACAAAATGAAGGTGGAGAGCCAAACATCAGCGAGAGGTGCAGCACCACAAACATGACAAATGGCTTGGGTGACACTTTGCCTTCCTTTGCCACTTGGATAGATGCCCATCTAGAGTGAAAATATTTTAAATTCTTCCTTTGGTGCCAAGAAAGTGAAGTGTATATGAGGGGGACCACTTATGAAAAGTCGTGGAGCTCATTTGCCCCTCCAAATCTTCATTCGCCCAAGACTGCTTCCTGTGTGTCAAAATAGGGGTAGTGAGGCCATTTTTTGGGTATTTTTGACCTCCTTGAGACTCAAATCAGGCCCAAATTTCTTGCTCGAGTGCCAGTAGTCGTGATTTTTCCTGCTAAATCCAAAAATGAAAACCAATGCTCATTTGGAGCTCCCAATCCTACATGTCGAGCCAGTGGCGCGACGCGTATAGAGAAAAAACCTGTGTTTGTGCCAAAAATTTTTCATGTGACCAAAATTGTCCCAAATTTCTTCGAATTTGGGCTAGAGGTTCTCTAAGAGTCACTATGCTGGGCCACAGAAGCTTTGGCCAGGATTTGAAGCCTATCTTGCTCTTTTGCCTCCTTTGTTTCTCTGGTCAATTTGGCCTTCAAGCTCCTTATTCGGGCCTTTGCACTCATGTTCTATGCCCTGTAATGACAAGCCATCGTCCTCAGTATGGTTTTGTATTTATTAGCCTTCGCCAGTAGTCTCTCCAGGTGTAGACTAACCCGCTCTTACCAGGACTCACATTCGTTGTTGATCTCTTGCTCCAAGGTAGTGAGCTCGATCCTCCTTTGCTGTGCAGCTTGTCGATTCTCACGGATGCTTTACAGCTCCATGATTACCTGCCGGTCCTCAAGCTACTTTTTCCTCTGCTCCAGATACTTCATGATCCATCTATCCCTCTCTGCATTGAGTATCAAGTCTTGGGTCTCCGTGTCCTGCTCCTGAATGGTCATCCTAATTCGGGCATTCTCCGCCTCTGCCTCATCATCCTGAATGAGGATGACATCGGTATCCTGTAAACCTGATGGCCCCTCATCATGCACAAGCTTCTTACCCTTGTCTAGTACCTGTGTCGCTGATGCCGGATGTGAGGCCCCTTCCACTGTGAGTGGAGATAACACTCGCTTTGCTGCTGCAAACAAGTGCCTACTGCCTCTCTAATATGTAACAAAAACTAGCATGGTAGTGGTCTCATGGTGCTCATACTGATGAGAAGGGCCACCCATCTCATGTTCTGGCTCTAATAGTACCTGTGATGTGTTGAAGAAGTCATGGGAGATGAAGTCCTACCAAGCAATGCCCTGCAATCCCAACAGATGATCTACCAAAATCCGGATAAGAGCAAAGTGAAACACACTGTTAAGCTGCTACTGAGGGGTCTTATGCAGTATGAAGGTGTTCATCCTCTCTATGTTCTTGCATATGAAAAATGGGAGGTTCATCATCCTCGCCCTGGTAAAGTGCATGAGAAACCAGATGTGATAGGCATATAGTGGAGAGAGCATCCCCTCACAGCTGAAGTATTTCATGATCAATCTCACGAGTGGAGCATACTCATCTTTCAAGTATCTGAAGGGAAAGACTCTTGTGAGCTGACTCAAGAATCTGGCTTTGATGTAAGGCTCATAGTGTTACCTATCCACCTTCTTCTTCTTATGCCACTGTTCTCCAACATTTGGTATACCTGTTGCCACTGATATAGCTTCGGGTGTCAATGTGAAAGTGATCCCGACCAAGATAGACTGACCTCCATGTAGATGAAGCAAAAATATACGGGCCAACTCATGATGAACTCTAACATTTGCCACTCTTTGACAAAATTCAAAACATGCTAGATGTTGGAAACATGACATGGCAAGAGGGAATGCTTTTAATTTCAGTGAGGGTAGTGGGCTCATCCCTGACATGTTTGCCACTCTTGTGATGTCTCCTGGGAGCCTGCTCTTCTAAGAAAGATTCACTTTGTGTTTCCGTCTCATACTCTGACGAATGTTGTGATGTCATGACTGTAGCATGGACTGTGATTAGGCTGCCCTTTGATGATGGTGTGAGGCTAGGTGCCTTTGTAATATCTATTACCAAGGGGAACAATGAGACAGGGAGTATTAGGAAGGGAGTGATGTAATGGGAATAGGGGTTATAGGGAGAAATTTGTTAGGGATATGGGAGGAGTTTGGGGTTTTTAAGAGGGTAGGGTTTGGGGTGTCATGTTGACCAAATAGTGGAGGGATAGGGGAGAGGGTTTGGTAGAAGTTTAGGGCAGGGATTTTAGGAAAAATGAGAGAGGGAGGATGGGAAACATGATAGGTGAGGGGAAAATGATGGGTGGAATGAAACCTTGGCACTAACAACACATTTTAACAACCCTAGCCATCATGGTTCTTGGTGATTTATTATGGTTGATTTTATTGAATTTGGTTGCTGTTGAGCCTCAACCTTGCACCTTCCTACACACCCTCTTAACCCTCATACTCCACTCACTTCACTCATCCAGTGGTTGAATCATTGCATTATAGTTTAAAAAGGATTGTTTATATGGTTTTCTAACTATACTGATGTCTTTTGTTTGGTTTAGTCTTTTGTTCATGCAGCTGCGGAAACTTGTCAGTTTCCGCAGCGAACACATGATTCTACAGCTATTTTGTTAAAAGTTGTGCTCCAGGTGTCTTCTGAAGGAACGGGCTATATGGGAAAGCTCCAGATGGCATGTACATGGATCGTGTCCCTTCGAACCAGCCAAATCATCCATTAGAGGCCGCGGTCAACCAAAGTGAAAGATGTGGCCAAACAAAGAGTCCAGCGCTGGCACGTCACTGTTTTGGGCACGTGAATAATACGTGGCCTAGTTCCCAGCTCACGGAGGCTCCAACGCACCTGAGGATTGTTCTTGAACAATGAATCTAACAGCCAACCACTCCAAGATTTAAGAAGCATAACGATAGTTACACTATATCTCGGCTCAAGAGATCTATGTGTCTATGGCACGCAGTTAATAGCATAAGTAGTTTATTAGTTAACTGTAGAACTTTTACATTATAAATAACACGTTGTCAAACGCTGTAAAGAGACTTTTTCGATGCATATAATTTCTGAACTATTATGTAATTTCCGCACGCTGCTGGTTATCTTGTCACCCCACTGTTTTATATGTTGCTTATTTGAATACATGAGTAGACCTTTCTAAACATAGTCTTGTGATTATTTGATTCGCTGAAGTGGCAGAGGGCCCTTGCACGCTGAACCCCTGTAAAGTATTTGTTTAGTTTCATTATGCTTTTCTTTTATTGTTAGCTTGTACATAATATGTTGCTTTATGTTTCTGTTGTTCATATCTTTATCTTTGTAAATTGATCAGTGCTTTTTGCAGGTTCTCTTAGGTAGCCGGGGCAATCTTTCATTTTCTTTAATAACTTTTGGCATATGTGATCATCTTGTCCTTGCTGCTAACCTTTATTTTCTACAATTTACATTCAGCATTGTCCTTTTCAAGTTGTTATTTGTTTATTTCTTTTTCTGCTAATTAGATGTCATACTGCTTAACAATTTATGATTTCTTTCTGTGGTCAAATGACTATATCAGCAAGAGATCAGAAGATCACTAACTGTAGTGTAATTTAGTTGTTATATTACTTACTCATAGTTGCTTTCCATAAAGTAGATTGAGCTGAATGGTAAAGAACTAAAAGAGTCTGAGTACTGTGATTAATTTCTTTTTATATTTACTTATCATATTGCTTGTTATGTTCATGATTACTTCCCCAAGGTAGATTGAGCTGAGGGGTAAAGGATTTGAAGAATTCAAGTAGTGTGATTAGTTTCCTTATGCAATTTATTTTCTTGAACAGTTAAATATCATATTACTTGTTATGCTCATGATTACTTCCCCAAGGTAGATTGAGCCAAGGGGCAAAGGATCTAAAAAGCTCAAGTAGTGTGAATTAGCTGCTTTACTTTAAGTTGAGTTGTTTTTCAAGCTTTTTCTTTCTTTTCATTTTCAGCAGTAAGGATACTCGGCCATTGGCCTTAGTTCGCTTTTTGATGCATTTTGTTTTCTCTTAAGAATTGGTTTCATTTCAGTTATTGTAAAGCTTTCTTTTGAGCACTTTTCAAGTCTAGAAATCATCACCATTTACACTCCACACACTTCACACTTCACTTTCATCACCACACATTAAGAAAAGAATAAAATCCAAAAACAAACTAAAAAGCTTAAAACGACAAAAACCTAAGAAAATGGTTATCTAAGTACATATAGTACACCTCACTTCGTCAGTTTACGAACCACAGGTTGAAAATATAAATAGCAATTTAGATCACACTAAATTGACCAAACAATTGCATTCAAACATCTCTATAAACACCATATCATTGAAAACATTTAAGGAGCAAGGGATGTTGTAAGCCCTACCTCTCAATTTGATAGGCTTCACCAAAATTTGGAAGTGATTGGGCACTTGTTTCAGCCCTTTGTCTGTGTGCGCCGTGTGTAAAGCCCACTGTGCCGCGCCCTGGGTATGTGCCATGCCTTTGGAAAATTTCAACTGCGGGCAGGCTCTGTGTGCGTTGCGCCCTCTGTGTGCTCCGCGCCCCTGAGTATGTGCGCCACGCCCTATAAAACCGCCTCCAACTCACTCAAACGCTCACAATTGCACACTCACACCTTTGTAATGTTTCTACAAGGCTTCTAATAGCACAATGCCTTTGGTTTTGGTAAAAACTTGTATATATAGCCTTGGAAGAGATGGGTTTAATTTTTCCTTCCTTGAAATCCCATTTTTCTAATGTTATGTTTTGGCACTTTTTCACTGACTTTAAAACAAACTGATTTTCAGTTTCCCTTTGAAATTTTAGCTCAAATGATGAAATTTTCGGCACTCTTTGTAGGGATTGCACGATAGGACATTTGGCCACAGAAACCATGACTGCATCTGAAGAAATCAACTCACGACTTTTTTGAAAATTTTGTCATAAATGACACTGTTTGACTTTTCTTCAAAACAGAGTTTTGAAGAAGATTCGAAGTCTATCCACATGATGATGAATCTCTCTGAACCATAACTATGTAAGGGCCTCACTCTGGCCTGCATGGGTTTACTGGACATGTTCAAAGACCAAATTGATGAATCCCTAGGCCTAGACATAGAAAATGACTTTTGTCCTTTAAAGGACCAGACCTTGACTATCATGGACTTCGATGATTATTGACAAAAGACCTGAGCCAGCAGGAGCTAGACATGAGGGGGAATGACTACCATGACCTTCTTCATCATATTATGGCATGTCCCTAGAGAAATGCAGCTGGGTGAATGGAGTGAGACACCTAAAAATGAAATGCATAAAGAGTTTTGATCTCTGACGGAGGACTGACTAGATCGACTCTAACATTAGCTCCAATGGGGGATGGTAGCTCCTTGGAGGTGCCAAGAACTGCAGATCTCTGGAAGAGCTAGACAGTGCCTTCTTCCATTGGGCTATGGAGTCATCCTTTGACAAATGATATAGGACTCTGACTCATTTATGAAACTAAAATGACGAAAAAACTGACTCAAACTTTGACATTGAAATGACTTAAAGGCTAGCTTAACCAACTCTAACGAAATTGAAATACAATTGTATTTACAGTGACAGTGGAAGCAGCGTTAATAACTTGGAAATGGTACCGCTTGAGTAGCCAACCATTGGTCGGCCCTCTTGGACAATCTTCCCCGTTCATTTCCTTCAGAAGAAATGGTTTCGCCCCCTGCAATCTTGAAGGGACCTTTCCAGAGGTTCTCAAACTTACCGTGCTTACCTTTCTCCTCATTCCTTGCATCTCACTTCAGCACCACATCATCCACCTGAAATATATCCACCCTTTCCTTTCTATCATAAATTTTCTTGATTTTCTCTTGAAATTTGGATGTTTTCTTGAAAACTTCTTCTTTGGTCTGCTGCAAGTGGACCATTTGATTCAACCTTATTTGCATGGGATCTTCTTCACTGCTGGCCTCCTGAAGAATTTTGACAACTGGGGTAGCGAGAGAGGAAGGAAATACTGTATCAACTCCATAAAGAAGCTCAAACGGTGACGTACCTATGGATTTCTTCTGACTGACCCTTTCTGCCCAAAGCGCATTTGCCAACCTCTTATGCCAGCTCTTCTTGTTTATTTCCAGCAGCTTCTTGATTATGTTGACCAATGATTTGTTTGAAGATTTCGCCAATCCATTTCCTTGCAGATGATAGGCAGTTGAGTGACCCAAAATGATGTGATATTTATGACAAAACTCTACCATCCTTTTTTATTTGAAAGCTGTTGCGTTATCAGTGATTAGCTTCTTTGGGAAACCAAAGCGAGAGAAGATGTTATTTTCAAGGAATGAAATGATTACTGCATCTATAGCTTTTCTGGTGGGAATTGCCTCAATCGATTTCGTGAAATAATCTGTGGCTGTGAGGATCCATCTATGCTGTCCGGAAGAAGCGGGATGAATTTCGCCAATGAAATCCAATCCCCATTGCTGGAAAGGGGCACTCACCTCTATGGGCTTGAGTGGTAGAGGTTGTAACTTCCACTTTCCTTCAAAAATATGACACTTATGATAGCGCTTGACCATCTTGTATACGTCAACAAACAATGTTGTCCAATAGTACCCTGCTCTTAGAATTTTGTTTGTTGTTGACTTCCAGAAAAGGTGACCACCACAGTCTCCTTGCTGGCAGTCCTCCATGACTTTCTTCGCTTCCTTTTCCACCAAACAATATAACAAGATGCCACCGAGACCTTTCCAATATAGTGCAGAATTAAGAATGCAAAACTTGGCAGCCTTCAACTTGAGTGTTCTCGCTTTGTTTCTACTCATGTCGGGTGCTGGTGACAAATTTTTGAGCACATATATGATATCTGAATACCCTGGAGAAAGAACAAACATTTCAGATACCTGAATTGATGATTATTCCTCATTCTCATCAGACAAAGTAGCGATCATACTTATGTCCAAGGCATGCAAGTTTGATTCAGCCATTAGCTTTGCAAATCCCTGTCCTTTCACCAGCTTTGTGGGTTTTATTTCCACATCATATTCCAGCAAGGCTGCAATCCACTTGCCTCTTCTTCCTTCCGAATCAGTCAGCACTAAAACATTTTTTACAGCAACGTTGGGAATATAGGCCAGAGTGTGAGAATGTAGAATATACACCCGGAAATCTTTCAATGCCTTCAAGAGTGCAAGGGCTTGCTTCTCAATGATGTTGTACTTTAAAGCAACGTCTCTTATAGTTCTGCTGAAAAATGCAATGGGTATTTCATGATCATCTCTCTTCTGCAATAACACCACTGCCATAGTATGCTTCGAAGCAAATGAAAACAATATGAAATCCTGAGTATAGTCCGGGCTGACTATAACTAGAGCTCAGGAAAGAGCCAATTTGACCAAATTGAAATATTTTACAGCCTCTTATGTCCATTTCACTTGGCTATCCTTCTTAACCATGTTTGTCATCTCTCTTAGATGCTCAGTAAGATTGGGTACAAAGCAGCGTAGGAAATTCATCTTACCATTGAACAATTGTATCTCTTTTTTATTCCAGGGTAGATCGATTTGTTAAATTGCTTGCACACGTGCTGGGTCAATACGGATGCCATATTTTGAGATAATGTGCCCGAGTAGTTTGCCTTCTTCCATAGCGAACAAAATCTTCTTTGGATTCAGTAACAAGCCATATTTTCTGCACTTTAGGAAGACCATTTTAAGATGGTGCATGTGCTCTTCATCAAATTTGGAAAATATTGTCAAATCATCCAAATACACCACCAAAAAGACATGCTTCTCATTTGCAAAAGACAAGTCCATTGCCCTCTGAAATGTGGCACCCGCATTCTTCAAGTCGAAAGGCATTTTAGCATAATGAAAGGTTCCCCATGGAGTGTTGAATGCTGTCTTGTCTCGGTCATCCTCATGGACAGAAACTTGGTTATATTCGGAATAACCATCAAGCAGTGACACATGAGATGCTCCCACTACTCGCTGAAGTATATGTTCCATTTTGGGCAGTGGATAGTTGTCCTTCAATGAAACTTTGTTGAGATTTATGAAATCAATGCATAAGTGAATATCACCTATCTTCTTCCTTACGAGCACCAAGTTAGAGATCCAATCTGAGAATCTAATTGGCACAATGATCCCTAATTTGTACAACCTATTTATTTCCTTTTCAATACATGGCAGCAACTTTGGATTTAGCCTTCTCAAATTTTGTCTGAATGGTTTTTGATTGGGCTTGATGGGTATAGTGTGCTGAATTATATTGGTGTCATATGTCTTTAAGTCAGAATAGTCCCAAGCAAACACATCTGCAAATGAAGACATCAGACTGATATATTTTTCCTTGATATTTGACGGCAATGCTTTAGACAATTTTACCAATTTAGGATTTGCAGCTGCCCCGATATTGACCTCTTCCACACCCTTCTCTGTTGGCTACAATGTTGGCTTGCGGGCTACATCATCTTGATCAAAGAGTTCTTCTAGAGGTATCAAGCCTTTGGGAATGACGTTATTCTTCAGCTACAACACGTCCATTTCATTGATCTGCACCTCATCTGTACCATTACCTTTACCATAGTCATTTTCTTCATCAATTTAGGTCTCTTCGAACTTGCTTTTGTTTTGCAGAAAATCATCAATCTCGTCATCATCTTGGAACACTTGCCAATATCTCTGATTGTCTGGAACGGTTGGACGATGCTTGACATGAATTTCAAATTTGTTGCTAGAGTTCATTAGGATTTTCAAACAACTTGATGCCTTCGCAAGAGCATCAACAATACTATTTTGTATACGAGGCACACACGTTAAGATGTACTTTGAAAATAATTTTAAAATGTCTAAGACTGCATTACGGTAAGCCCGCATCCTAGGATGCTTTTCTTGATATTCGCATCTGACTTGCTTGATAACCAATTCAGAGTCGCCATACTCTGAAATCCTCTTAGCATTTAGCTTTCTTAGAATCTTTAGGCCAGCAATCAGAGCTTCATACTTAGCTTCATTATTTGAACCTTCAAACGCCAACTTGTAAGAGCATACTTGCACGTTACTAGGGACCTTGTTTGGGGTGAAGAAAGGACTGCGTACCCAAATTCCAATTCCAACGCCATCATTTCCCACTGCTCCATTGAAATCCATGGTCCAAAAACCTTCTTCCTCCTCTTGCAAGTGTTGGAAATTTGTTTGTTGTGCCTTGTCTACTTGCTGTCCATTATTTTCAGCTAATTGCCCAATGGTGTTCTGCTGTTCTTGTTCTTCTTTCTTCAAAACTTCTCTGAAATTTTATGTTATTTCCGAAATATCATCTGCTTCTACCAACTGACTATCTATATCATTTAAACTATCTGAATACAAAACAAAAGACTCTAAATCTGTATGTACATAGTTAATTGGATGATTTATTGGTTTCTCCTTGCTTGTGATCATATACTTCATTTTTTGTTCCCGATACAATTTCTTCATTTGTCCAAACACTTGAATCATTGCATAGGACAAATCTAGTTGTAGTGTCCCTTTCAATTTTGCTACCCAATACCTAGAAAGAAGCATACCAAACCTTGGAGGAATGTCTGCTACCACAACATCCATCAAAACTTTCTTCATTGGGAGCTGATCCAAACTCACAACCAAGTCTTTGATGAGACTTATACATCTTACTCTACTGGAATCAAATGAATAGAGATCATGATATTGCCGAGTGATGTCCAGACCAAGCTTATCCATGATCGCCTTGGGCATGAGATTGTGAGAGGCTTTGGAATCGAACATGGTGTTATGTAACACAAAATCATGCAACCTTAAACTGATGTAAAAAGGTGGCACATCACTATCAAGAGACTCACCATTTGATGTTGGCCCAAAAATCATTTCAGGTTGATCATCTTCAACATTCACCATGTCGGACATTGGGTCCGAATTCAACATTTTAGATACTTGTCCTTTATAACTGTTGTTCTTCAATATTTTAGTCAAGGGAATTGTTGGGTCCCTATAATAGTAGTGATTACCCCATTACTATGGTAGTTGTACCCCTTATTAATATTGTTGTGCCCCTATTGCCCCCATATTGTTATTACTGTGCCCCATAGAATCTCTCTATTGTTATTTTTGTGGCTTTATATTATTATTATTAGGTTAGCTGGGTTATATTGTGACTCCTTAGGCTCCTATATATAGAAAGGAGGTTTTTTCATTTGTATCATCCAAGAATTGTTCATTTATTTAATGTAAAGGAGGTTTCCTGCTCGAAGAGGCTGAATTCTAAGGCGTTGATCTATATTTTCTATTTTTTCTTGAGCTGGTTTCATAACATTTGGTATCAAAGCTTTGGATTCTAGGGTTTCGCTGCTCCAAACAGGTCATTGTGGAATTTTTGCTATACATATTTTTCTCCGACATTTCAGAAGTAAAAAAAAAAAATCCATTTGAGAAGACATCGCACTGAATCTTGGGTCCGAATTTCAGAGCTTTTTCCGCTATATTTTCGGAGATATGATCTGAGGAAGTTGGTCCTTTTGCAAAATCCTGAATTACATTCAAAACAAGTGACCTGGGGAAAATTGTCATAACTTTCTCTCTCAGCATCAGATTGAAATTTCGTCAGAAGGTACAGAAAGAGGATGGACTGTAGTTTCTTGTATATATTTTTTAGAGACAAAGGTCAAAATAGTGACACGTGGCACTTCATACAAGTTCGCTCTTCTGAAAAGGTCTATAATCAGGTCATTGTGGGAGATTTGGCATAACTCTTCATTGGAGAATCCAATTGGGGTCAAACTAGTGGCATTCGAAAGAGGACACAGAGGGCTACCACAGGTCGTAATTTCAGAACTGGATGTTCTGAAAGTACAGAGATACATCAAAGGCAATATCGAGCTCCTACAAATGAAAAAAAAGGTGTGTGGATTTTTTTAAATTTTTGCTTGAGATTGGTTTGAAAATTTATTTTGAAGGAATTCAAAGAGCTAGTAGAGCATTATTATTGGTAATTGATGCCCCGAGGAAAGAAAATGCAAACACCTAGTAAGGAACCTGAAAGCTCTATCATGACTCATGAAGAAGAGGAAAAAATGCTACATGATATATCAAAATTACAAGACCAAGTGCAAAAAATGTCAGCCTCACAAAAGCTAACAGAAGCTAAGATAAATGGCACGGAATCTAAGATAAAGGGCGTGGAAGTTAAGATGGATGATTGGAAGACAGATTTGAAGAGAAACATGGACGATTTGAAGACATATTTGAAGACAGACATGGACGAATTGAAGATAAATATGAATAAGTTGCTACAAGAAATGGTGACTAAGGGTGAAAGAGTAGTAAAGGAAACTCATGATGACAACAAAAGAAACATTAATCATGATTCCATAGACTCTAATGTGGGATCGAAGACCCATCATATTCCAAAAATCGATATGAGGAAGTTTGATGGCGAGGATCCTGCAACATGGATATTACAGATGGAGCAATTTTTCGATCTCAATAATGTGCAAAACACACAAAAGGTACGTATGGCAACTTTATATTTGGAACCAAATCAGTTTGTATGGTATCAATGGCTTTGCTCTCACAAACAATTTATCACTTGGGAAATTTTTACGGAAGAATTGATGGCACATTATGAGGATACAAAAAGCAACACTTTTTTTAGCCAATTGATAAGCCTCAAACGAAAGGGTTCAATAATGGAGCACATTGAGGAGTCAAAAAATTGAACATAAGGGTAAAAAATATTCCAAAGGAGCATAGGATTGATGTGTTCATAGGGACTTTAAAGGATAATATCCAACATGATGTTCGCCTTTGGGAACCTGATTCATTAGAGAAGGCATTCAGGTTAGCAAGAAAAAATGGAAAGCAAAATTATGGCAACTAGGAAGCATACCAGTCACAACTATAAAGATGGAAGTGTTGTCCCTAGTCTTCCACAACCTATAAGGTTGACACCACAACAATTGGAAGAAAAAAGAGCAAAGGGCTTTGTTACAGTTGTGATAGTAAATACACTAAAGGTCATAAGTGTGATGTGAAGAAGTTATTCTACATAGATTGTGAAGAGGAAGAAGAAAAGGAGCAAGAAAGGTCAAAAGAAGAGGATATACTCCAAGAACAAAGCCTAGATGAAGAAAAAATGAATTCGAAGATACCTTGTAATGCATTAGTGGGAATTACCACTCCTCAAACCATCGAGATAGAAGGACAAATGAAGAAGAAAAAGGTAATAGTGTTGATTGATTCAGGAAGTACCCACAATTGTATTCATTGTAAGGTATCAAAAGAATTGAATTGCTTCCTATATCCAACACCAGAGTGTCAAGTGATGATTGCAAATGGAGGAACAATAAATTTCTCTAGAAAATGCCATAATGTGAAGCTATCCATGGGAGAATATGTATTGACTAGCCCAATGCTTTCCATTCCAATGGG
>APFE030833836.1:142538-153072 GCA_000404065.3 Pinus taeda
TAGTGATTACCCCATTACTATGGTAGTTGTACCCCTTATTAATATTGTTGTGCCCTTATTGCCCCCATATTGTTATTAATGTGCCCCATAGGGTCCCTCTATTGTTATTTTTGTGCTTTATATTATTATTGTTAGGTCGGCTGGGTTATATTGTGACTCCTTAGACTCCTATATATAGAAAGGAGGTTTTGTCATTTGTATCATCCAAGAATTGTTCATTTATGTAACATAAAGGAGGTTTCCCCCTCGAAGAGGCTGAATTCTAAGGCGTTGATCTATCTTTTCTATCTTTTCTTGATCTGGTTTCATAACAAGAATGAATATCTTGAATCTAACAATCTCATTCTCTAAATTGAAAGTGGGAATCTTTTCTACCTCTTTGACTGGGACTTCTTTCCTTTCCTTTTCTTTCGATGCAACTTGCTGATGTGATTGTTCTGTTGATGGTGATTTGCTGCTCTTCGAATCACTGCCTCCTTTCCTTTCCTTTATGTAACTGCTAAATCGTTCTTTGATGCTTCAACATCCTTCTTTTTTTGAATGGGTCTAGCCAGCATATCTCTGTTTCTAAGTGCATATCTCTGCTGTTGGGCAGACAAAGCATTCATGTAGCCTCTTTAGTATTCATCCGATTCTTCTTCCAAGACGGTGTCGCTTGCTAGAATGAAATCTACGTCTTTGTGTGTAGCTGAACTCTCTGCATACTCTTCCTCTTCAGTGGGATCAAAATCTGATTCCAGTCCATGCACAAAATTTTGCTGCAGAGGTGTCTGTACTAGCTGTTTTGCAATCCGCTCTTGGGCTCGCTGATCTCTTTGTCTTATTCTATACTGTGGTTGTTGCTGCCCATGAAAGTTAGGATTTCTAACTTGTGGCTCTGGTCTGTCAAGTTTCACTCTTTCAAGCATTTGCTCTACCTTCCGCAGTAGCTGATCTACTGAGGAAGATTCTTCCTTTGCAGTGACCTTCTTCTTTGCTTTTGCTCTAGCTCTCTTGGTTAGCATATTTGCTTCAACGCTGACCGCTATCTTCTGCATGTCTTCCATTGTGGCCGGTTCTCTTTCTCTCAATTGATAAGCCATGTCAGCATCCAAACCATCTGGGAACTTCAACATGGCTAGTCCCACAGGTGGCCTTAGATTATCTGGAATTTCATTATAAACTGTATTGAATCTAATGCAATAATCTTGGACCGACTCACCAGCGTTTCTCTTGATTTGCTCATATTCGGCCAAAATTTGAAGATGATTCTTTTTCACTTCCTAGAGGTTTAAAAATTGTCTTTGTAGGTCAGCCAAGGTAGTGATATGGGCAGCCGGCAAACCTCTGAACCATTTCCTCACTTCACCTGCAAATGTGTATACAAAAAGTCTCATTGCCACATTCTCCGCATCGATCTCATGAAGTTCATAGAAGTCTGCCATTCTATCCACATGTTGCTGAGTAGTAATGCCATTAGGAGTGCCATAAAAAATGGAATTTTGCTTTGGTAATCTGCAGGCATATCATCGAAAACTTGAGGCAACACAAGAGGTACAAGATGGGCAGCCCTCACTCTTGGCAGATTTGTCCTTGGTGGTGCTGGAGGAGTGTGCACAGTTCGTAAGGGGCTAGCAATTTTAGTTTGAAGCTAAGCTACTATGTAGTTATCAATAGACCAGTTAGCCCTTTCCGTCTCCAAGTCTACAAGAAACTGTGGATTGTGGACAATAGAGTCAACCGCTCTTTTAGACTTGGTTTCGAACAACGATAATTCAAAATGCTCATCAAACTCTAGCTCTTCAATATACTAAAAAATGTTCGGGCATGAATGGGATTTGAGCACGGGCGTTATAGAGCTTTCTTGACGACGAATTCTTGAAATCAAATTGGGATTTTCGTAGATGTGCGGAGGGTTAGGATCTGGATTAGCTCTGGTGTATCTTATAGAAGCTAGCGTGCTATTGAGAAAAATGAAAGGACACAACCAACTTTACTCAGCCTATCCAATCCTAAACTTATCATCTGGAAGCTTAGAATTATTAAGAAGCAAGGGGATTGATTTATGTTCCCCAATGGATTCGCCACTATGTTAGCACCTAAATCTGCCTTAGGCTGAAAGAAGGCAAAATTCAGGGTAACCACAAACCACGCTCAGTCTGGTAGCTAGCCCTACCAGAACAGTAGAGGGCTCTCTCCGAGTCACCCTCAGTGGATAGATGAACGAAATGGCCTGAGATGACTTACAATGAACTATTTATCTTAGGCTACTAAGTGAATACGAATAAAAGAGATGATTTTTATGAATTACTGTGTTTCTGGGATGGTATGGGACCAATGAACCTCAATGAACAAAGAACTTAATACAAAGGCACGGATTACTTCGTGAGGCAAGATAGGAGGAAAGCCTAGCAATACAGTTTAAGATAGTGTGGAATGGAGAGATTGATTAAGAGGGTGAAAAGGGCATGGACAACATGAATCCTTTTCAACAGAAGAATGAACACTGAACATGAAATTTTCCCACAGGCAGAGCAATAAAATTGAATTCTACCTTAGCTAACTTAGAAAATTTCACTGGAAATGAATATGAAATGAACTATGAAATATAACAAGATACATATGAAACATAAGAGACACATTTTCTACACTCACAACCACATGAATCTCATGAAATAGAGCCAGTGCATTCCATTAATCCTCTATAAAAAATATACAATGCAGAAACATAGTTTCTTTCCCACAGTCTCCCAGAAGTTACAAGCCAACCAACCCTTTGCAAATAGTTTGCATACAATATATAAAATGTGCCATGAAGAGATAGAACGCCCAAGGGTTGGGGAGTTACTCGAATCATTACAAAATGAAGGTGGAGAGCCAAACATTAGCTATAGGTGCAGCGCCACAAAAATGACAAATGGCTTGGGTGACCCTTTGCCTTCCTTTGCCACTTGGATAGATACCCATCTGGAGTGAAAATACTTTAAATGCCACCTTTGGTGCCAAAAAATTGAAGTGTAGATGAGATGGCCCACTTATGAAAATTTGCGAAGCGAAATTTCGCGAAACAGAGGCAAATTGGACCTTTTTTCCTATATGTGCCGCGCCCTTTTCTGTTTGCGCCATGCCACTTTGAGGCCAATTTTTGGGCACTTAGAGGAGTCAAAAATGTACCCAAGTGTGCTTGCTGGAAGTCTTGTCCTGTCTGCTTTCCAACCCAAGTGAAATTTTTGAATTTGGAGCTCATTTACCCCTCCAAATCTTCATTCTCCCAAGATTGCTTCCTATCTGTCAAAATAGGGGCAGTGAGGCCATTTTTTGGGTGTTTTTGACCTCTTGGATACTCAAATTGCCCAAATTTCTTGCTCAAGTTCCAGTAGTTATGATTTTTCCTACTGAATCCAAAATGCAAACTGTTTCTCATTTGGAGCTCCCAATCCTATGCGTCACACCGGTGGTGCGACGCGTATAGAGAAAAAACCTGTGTTTGTGCCATAAACTTTTCATGTGACCAAAATTGTCCCAAATTTCTTGGAATTTGGGCTGGAGGTTGTCTAAGAGGCACTATGTTGGGCCATAGAAGCTTTGGCCAAGATTCAAAGCCTATCTTTCTCTTTTGCCTCCTTTGTTGCTCTGCTTAGTTTGGCCTTCAAGCTCCTTATTCGGGGCTTTGCGCTCATGTTTCGTGCCCTGTAATTACAAGCCATCCTCCTCAGTATGGTTTTGTATTTGTTAGCATTCTCCAGTAGTCTCTCTAGGTGTAGATTGACCCACTCTAACCAGGACTCGCGGTCGTTGTTGATCTCTTGCTCCAAGGTAGTGAGCTCGATCCTCCTTTATTGGGCAGCTTGTCGATTCTCACGGTTGCTTTCTAGCTCCATGATTTCCTGTTGGTCCTCAAGCTACTTGTTCCTCTACTGCAGATACTTGATGATCCATCTGGCCCTCTCCACATTTAGTATCAAGTCTTGGGTATCCGTGTCCTTCTCCTGAATGGTCATCCTAAGTTGGGCATTCTCTGCCTCTACCTCATCATCCTAAATGAGGATGACATCGGTCTCCTGCACACCTGATGGCCCCTTATCATGCATGGGCTTCTTGCCCTTGTCTATTACCTATGTTGCTGATGCCGGAAGTGAGGCCCCTTTGACCGTGGGTAGAGATAACACTTGCTTTGCTGTTGCAAACAAGTGCCTACTACCTCTCTGAAATGTAATAAAAACTAGCATGGTAGTGGTCTCATGGTGCTCATGCTGATGAGAAGGACCATCCATCTCCTGTTCTGGCTCTAATAGTACCTGTGATGTGTTGAAGAAGTCACAGGAGATGAAGTCCTCCCAAGAAATGCCTTGCAATCCCAACTGATGATCTACCAAAAGCCGGATAAGAGCGAAGTGAAACACACTGTTAAGCTGCTACTGAGGGGTCTTATGCAGCATGAAGGTGTTCATCCTCTCTATGTTCTTCCATATGAAGAATGAGAGGTTCATCATCCTCACCCTGGTAAAATGCATGAGCAATCAGTTGTGAAAGGCATATAGTCGAGAGAAGCTCCCCTCACAGCTGAAGTATTTCATGATCAATCTCATGAGTGGAGCATACTCATCTTTCAAGTATCTGAAGGGAAAGACTCTTGTGATCTGACTCAAGAATCTGGCTTTGATGTAAGGCTCATAGTGTTGCCTATCCACCTTCTTCTTCTTATGCCACTGTTCTCCAACATTTGGTATACCTGTTGCCACTGATACAGCTTCGGGTGTCGATGTGAAAGTGACCCCGGCCAAGATAGACTAACCTCCATGTAGATGAAGCACAAATAGACGGGCCAACTCATGATGAACTCTAAAATTTGCCACCTTTTGAAAAAATTCAAAACATGCTAGGTGCTGGAAACATGACATGGCAAGAGGGCATGCTTGTAATTCAGTGAGGGTAGTGGGCTCATCCCTGACATGTTTTCCACTCTTGTGATGTCTCCTGGGAGCCTGCTCTTCTGAGGAAGAGTCACCTTGTGTTTCCATCTCATACTCTGACAAATGCTATGATCTCATGACTACAGTATGGACTACGGTTAGGCTACTCTTTGATGATGGTGTGAGGCTGGGTTCCTTTGTAATATCTGTTACCAAGGGGAACAATGAAACAGGGAGTATTAGGAGGGGAGTGATGTAATGGGAATATGGGTTATACGGAGAAATTTGTTAGAGATATGGGAGGAGTTTGGGGTTTTTGAGAGGGTAGGGTTTGGGGTGTCATGTTGACCAAATAGTGGAGGGATAGGGGAGAGGGTTTGGTAGAAGTTTAGGGTAGGGATTTTAGGAACAATAAGAGAGGGATATGGGAAAAATGATAGGTGAGGGGAAAATGATGGGTGGAATGAAACCTTGGCACTAACAACACATTTTAATAACCCTAGCCATCATGGTTCTTGGTGATTTCTTATGGTTGATTTTATTGAATTTGGTTGCATTCAAACATCTCTATAAACACCATATCATTAACAAAATTTGAGGAGAAAGGGATGTTGTAAGGCCTACCTCTCAATTTGATAGGCTTCACCAAAATTTGGAAGTGATTGGGAATTGTTTCGGCCCTTTGTCTGTGTGCGCTGCATGCAAAGCCCAGTGCGCCACACGCTGGGTATGTATTTCACCTATGGAAAATTTCAACTGTGGGCAGGCTCTGTGTGTGCTGCGCCCTCTGTGTGCACTGCGTCCCTAAGGATGTGCGCCGCACCCTCTAAAACTGCCTTCAACTCACTCAAATGCTCAGAATTACACACTCACACCTTTGCAATGTTTCTCCAAGGATTGTAATAGCACAATCCCTTTGGTTTTGGTAAAAACTTGTATATATAGCCTTGGAAGAGATTGGTTTAATTTTTTCTTCCTTGAAAACCCATTTTTCTAATGTTATGTTTTGGCACTTTTTCACTGACTTTAAAACACACTGATTTTCAGTTTCCCTTTGAAATTTTCACTCAAATGATGAAATTTTTGGCACTCTTTGCAGGGATTGCATGACATGACATTTGGCCATGGAAACCATGACTACATCTGAAGAAATCAAGTCACGACTTTTATGAATTTTTTTTCATAAATGACACTGTTTGACATTTCTTCAAAACAGAGTTTTGAAGAAGATTCGAAGTCTATCCACATGACGATGAAGCTCTCTGAACCATAACTGTGTAAGGGCCTCACTCTATCCTGCATGGCTTTACTGGACATGTTCAAAGACCGAATTGATGAATCCCTAGGCCTAGACATAGAAAATGACTTTTTTCCTTTAAAGGACAAGACCTTGACTGTCATGGACTTTGATGATTATTGTCAAAAGACCTGAGCCAGCACGAGCTAGACATGAGGGGGAATGACTACCATGACCTTCTCCGTCAGATTATGGCATACCCCTATCGAAATGTGGCTGGGTGAATGGAGCGGGACACCTAAAAATGAAATGCATAAAGAGTTTTGATCTCTGACGGAGGATTGACCAGACCGACTCTAACACATCCCATATCTTATTTCATGCATGATTCTAAAGTGGTAACCATAGAAAATGCTATAACTCCCCTCATAGGAAATATACGTTTTTATTTGATAGCTAACTTCACCCCAAGGGTATGGTATGCTAGCCCTTCTTATGCCATTCTTATCTTCTACATGGGTTTCATTGTTTTGGAAGAAGTTTTTCTTGGCAGCCTAGCCAATTGGTTTTTCATCCTTACTCTAGGGCAATCCAAGAGGAAGGGTACTGACCCTACTGATAAATTCAGGAGTTAACTCCATGGAAAGGCCTCTAAAAGTGACAGTGGCATGTGTTCTGCAGTCAGGGACCAAAGAGTGGGAAAATTCCTGAGCAATTTCATCATCAAACCCTCAGAATTTCTCAAAAAAGTTCATCCAAATGGCTCTTGTGAATATGTCAACTACTTGGGGGTGTGCATGGAGCCTGGAGGAGTTTGTGGGCTCCTTCCTCATAAAACCTCCTATCATTTTGCGTATTCACAATTTTTTTTTTTGAAGAAAAACAAAGAGACAAAGACTGTGTTTTTCTTAAGAAAAAAGAAACAATTCATTTTATGAATTTCCTCCACCCAAAAGTTTTATTTTCTCCTCAAAATTAAACCACTTCTTGCATATTTTGATATTCAATGGAGGTATGCCAAAAACCTACCTCTTCACCCTGATAATTGTGCTAAAACCCATGTTTTCCCTCTCCAAAATAGCTTAATGGCCCTCCTGTAGAACACTGCGTGACCTCCTGTAGAACACTGCGAGCCCTCCTGTAGGATTCCTGTAGGTTCTCCTGTAGAACCTATAAGTGCTCCTGTAGAACGCCAAAAGTAGGGATATTAAAGAGATCAGTGGAGAATGATGGGTACGAGGCTTGTGGGGGCACAAGAAGGTAGCAGGAGTGGAATTTCAAAGAGAGAATGAAGGAGAAAGGTGGTGAGAGTGCTTCGGTGAGGAGTAGTTATGGCTTTTTATGGATATTTCCGGTGATGGAGGGTGAGTTGGCCTAGTGTACATTGGCCCCCTTTGAACCATTGGTCCCCACCTGCCTTGTAATCATTTCCTTTTCCTTGTAATCACCCCTCATGATTGCATCGGAGTTCCCATCGCCTCCACTACCTGTCCTTGACATCTCTCTTGAATTTGGCTAAGCGCATGTGTGGTGATATCTTCAGATGAGTGAAGTCAACTAGATAAAGGTGGTCGAGTTAACTAGCCCCCTCAACCCCAACCAGCCTCAACAATCTCGTTGTTGTTGCATGCTCTCTAATTATACCGATGAAAACATAGGAGCGAGTTAGTCACTTACCTGAGATCCAAATGCATTTTCTTTGAGGTGTTATGGCCTTTCCTTTTGTTGCATGCCTTTATTTCTTTTGATGCATGCTTGTTTGCTTGCTGAGATATGGTTGTGCTATGTGCAGGTTCCTTTCTAGCTAGATTTCATCTTCAGGTGTCTACTTCAAGCTTCAGATTTGCACCCTCATGTTGTTGATGCTAGATTTTAATGGGATCAGCTGCTATAGGAATTCCTAGAGGAGCTCCTGTAGCTACTTCTCGCTTTGAAATTTTTACCTTTTTCTGTGCTTTTAGTTGCAAGGATGATGCAAAAAATGCAGATAGATATGGACAGGTAATGGTTAGGCTTCAAGTGAGGTGAATGGTGTTGTTCTTTTCTCTTAAGTTTTTGTTTTTTTTCTTTTCCTAAAAAAATGTTTTTCCTGTGTTTTTTTTCTAGGCAGGGAGAAGAATGGTGCTTGGGATATGACGCAGGTCTAGAAATGATGGGAGAGAGATTTGAAGACTACAAGAGGATTTATAAATCCTTTATGAAGCTTCCATGTTCCTCAAACTTCCTTTAAAATCCATTTTTGGCTCTCTATAATTTCTACGGAAGCCTCCTGTAGAAAACACAGGGCCTCTTGTAGAAAACACAGTTTTTCCAAAGGAAGTTCAGTTAGGTGAAAAGAATGTCAAGAATGATGGACAAAGGTGAGGGAAGGTATGATAGGTGTTAGTATTGGTTTCAAACCTCAATTGGCACCTGCTACTGCTTCCTGTACTCCTCCTGCAAACCTGCAATACAACTGGAAATTCATTTTTCCTTTTCTTCTTCTCTCTCTCTTTTTTTTCTTTCTTCTGAAAACAACCAGGGTGCCTCAGGGAGTTTTTGGCCCTAATTTCCTACCTTGGCCGCCTCACATGGAGTTTTTCACCTAGGGATCTTATTTTCTTTCTTCTCTTTTTCTTTACACCACCGAGATGCCTTAGGAGAGGTTTTCAACCCAATGATGGGACTCAAGTGCCTCATGGAGGTTTTCACTTGAGTCATTATTTTTTACTTTTTTACTTTTTTTCTTCAGTAAGTGGGTGAAGTGGAGGCTAAGACATGCTACACTACCATCACTGACTTATTCAATCCTTCAATGAACTCTCGCTTGGAGAGGGGTTTCTTGTATATTTTCAACCAATGTCCATTGACAAGCATTGGGATGGCTTCATCATCAATGATTCTGATCAGAACTGAACCATTGTCATTGCATTTCTCCATAGCGTTGGGTCCTAGCCATCTTTTCCTCAACTTGCCCTTGAAATATTTATACCTTGAATCATAGAGTAGTGCCCAATCTCCCTATTGAAATGTCTTCTCTTTGATGTTTTTGTCATGCCATATCTTCCTCTGAAGCTGAGCTACCTCTGTGTGGAGAAGGGCTTGTATTCTGTGTTCATCGAATCCATTAAGCTGGAGTAATATTTCTTTCTTTGCATGGCTAAGGTCTATATCTAGCTGAGATGCAATCCTTAGGGTGTTGAATTCAAATTCTATTGATAGAAAATACTTCTTCCCATAGACTAGCTTGTAGCATGTGAACCCTATAGTGGTCTTCCATGTTGTGTTGTAGGCCCAAGTGGCCTCAACTAATCTATCTGCCCATTCTTTTCTGCTGTTGCTCACTACCTTTGTCAGGATCCCTTCCAATGCTCTATTAGTGACCTCCACCTGCCCATTGGATTGTGGATGGTAAGGGGTGGAAGTCTTGTGCTTGATTCTATGATGTGTAAGCAGGTCTTCAATCAGATTATAAGTGAAGTGGCTGCCTTGATCTGTGACCAACTCTCTTGGATACCCAAACTTGTAGAATATGTTCTCTATCAAAAATTCATCTACTTTTTCCTCTGTCACTACTTTAATTGCTTTTGTCTCTGCCCACTTTGTCAAGTAATCAGTGTACACAATGATGTATTGCTTCTGTTTTGAAGGAGGGCTGATAGGCCCCACAAAGTCCATGCCCCACTTCTCAAATGGCTCAAAGGTCACTTGAGGCTGCATGGGCATTTCATCCTTTGGAGTAGGTTTCCCCACCCTTTGACACCAAACACATTGGCTGGTATATCTCCTCACATCCTGATGAAGAGTGGGCCAATAGTAGCCTGCTTACAGTATCTTGAGGATAGCTCTTTTCACTGCAAAATGACCTCCACAAGGCCTGTCATGACAAGTCAGGAGGATGTCAAAACTTCCTCCTCCCTCACACATCTCCTCAAGATATGATCTGGGCCAAGTTTGAATAGGTCTCCCCCAATCTAGGTGAAAGGGGTGCTTTTCCTTACTATTTTGCTCTTCTCCTTTAAGGATAAGTTTGGAGGGAATTGTGCTGAAACTAAGTAGCTTATTATATCAGCAAACCATGGAGAGAGTACTAAGATAGAAGACAAGTGTTGATATGGAATTTTCTCATCCACCATTCCTTCTTCACCTGTAGGAAAATTTATTCTAGACAAAATGTCAACAACCACATTTTCTTTACCATGCTTATCAACAATGGTCAAATCAAACTTTTGCAGTAAAAGCAACCATCTAATAATGCGAGCATTCACATCTGGTTTGTTAATTAAATATCTAATTTCATCATGATCACTGTGCATAAAGGTTTGATAGCCTGTGATATAATTTTTGAATTTGTTTAAGGAATGCACAACAGCTAGGAGTTCCTTCTTGGTTACCATATAGTTTAATTCTACCTTTGACAAGTTTT
>APFE030833848.1:0-19095 GCA_000404065.3 Pinus taeda
AAAGAATTGCTCTTTAATAAATGGGACGATCAAATCAGGCAGGCGGAACAAGCAGTGGAGACAGCGGCCACGCAAGCAAACATTCTTATCGACTGTGTAAATGAGAATTTACAGAGGGCCAACTTAATCGAAGGGACCACCCCAAGGTACCTACCAAATAAACTACGACTGGAAGCAGAATGGAAGCAGAAGGCGCAGGAAAAGGGAAAAGCGATCCAGGCATTGAACAGGTTAAATTGGGAGTGTTACTGGGCATACTTGGTCAAGCCGCATAGTCAATGTATGATTGTGAAATGCATCATAAACACAGCCGAAAAAGTAGTGCCAGCTCTCATAGATTCTATTTTCGCAGCCCAGCTCAGCGCAGAAGTCAGCCAGCTGAATCTTCTCAAGCCCATGATGAACACTTGCAGCTTTAAGGACCAAGTTTAGAAGTAGCCTTATTTTAGAATTTTCTTTTTTTCTTTTTATTAGATTAGAAAAAGGACAGTCATTTGAAAACCGCATCCTAAATTTTGTAAAGACACTATTATTAGAATTAGGAAGTAGTATTTTAACCCTTCTTATGCATTTAGAGAAGGGTTTAGAAATTTGTCAAAAACTTGTCCTCGGAACATGCACTTCTGCACCCTCAGAGGAAGTTTTGATGAATGGATGGATCGAGATTTATTAATGTTTGCATTTGATGTCTGCTACTGATGTTGCACTTTTGTACTCTTAGTAGATGTTAAAACAAGTAGAGATAAATCGTTTTTGCTTGAAGTTTGTGAGTAGGATTAGTCATAAATGGTACTTTTATCTCTTGGCCATTTCTGCTTATATTCTTTAAGTGATATACAATTTTCAGTTGTTTATATGTTATTGCATGACTTTATGAGTTACTATTTGGCACTTTTGTACGGTGGAGTCATTTATTTATGTCTGATATATGAATAACTTATTATGCGATATGCTGTTCACAACTGTTTTGCCTAACTTCTTATGAAAAGTGGTTTATCTTAATTGATATCTATTCTTATGATAGCTGAATGATCTTTATTACCAATTATTGTTTGAAATCTCTTTAGATCGCATAATAGAAGAAGAAATACACCCCGGGTTAGCGTAGATTAGATGTGTTGTTTCTCATTAGATTACAATAGCATAGAGTTAGTTTAAAAGTCTGAATTAAATCAGCTTTAAGTACTCTTATATCAACATCATCCAACTCTGCACACACATACACCCTTAGATTGGGAAACGGGTCCCATTATCCCCAGTCGGACCCGCTATACCAAACGGATAATGAGCTACCAACCAAGGTCCGGACCGGGTGGGTATCCCCCTTGTTGTTGACTCGATTTTCGGGGCCTCAACAGGTAGTCTCCACAATTCACGGTTCCCTTAGATCACGTGAACAACACCAGAAGCTCACTGCACCAACGCACAATTTCACACCTCCAACACGCTAAAAATATTCCATTCCTAGTGATATGGCATCTCCCTTCTTCTTATTTATAACTTGTGGTCCTCCATTATGCCCACCTCTCTTTACATTTCAATGCATCAAACAATTCAAAGAATACACCTTTTCAAGACTACATCAAGTGCACCAAATTACACCACTGAAATTTTGATCTTGAATCTCATTGGCTAGGCTATGCACTACACGATCTTGAGAGAGGCTATAGTTTCTAACGACGTGGTTTATAATACTAATAAAACCCGATTTGCTGGCTCTATGCAATCAATAGTTGCACTAGAAGCTTAACAACGACACACAACTAGAAGCGACCCTCAAATACAATGGTTGGACAACTATATGATCGACGCAACCAAACTACAACTCACTCACACTAACTCCTCACAACCTCAGCTTACTCCCAGCAGCTACTCACGAACTGGGCTTCCCACTCACAAACTAGGCTTTTTTCCAGCCAGCTAAGATAACTACTTGCACTTATAATATGCAATTACTGTAGTGTGCCAGATAAATACCAAACACAACTCTCCTCACGTTTCTCCAAGAGCAATGCACTACATTCCAACATGGTCGTTCACACCACGGGTTTCCAAGGAAATTTGCAAAATTATATCCACTCCTTCATAGTAATATCTTCACACATGGTGCCCGCAGTAGTCACACAAAAATTTACACTCTAGCCAAGAAAGTCATATCCATTCATTGATTTAGGGGATAAAAAATATGCTCAAAATCCAAAGTGCTAAAAATATCCTAAAAATAGTGCCAAATCATAGATCTCGTTGTTCTAATTCCAACAATGTTTGAATCGTCTCAATTCGACACCGTATGAGAAAGTTATCGTGTTTTGAAGTTTTTGGCAAACAACTAAAAAATCAAATTGCATGGTTGACTGGGAAGGCCGTAAAATAACATAGCATTGACATCAATAGGGTATTGTGCATGTATAGTGGTCAAACGAGATAATCATATTTTGACATGTGGAATGATCGTACAGGGAAGTTGGCGAGTTTTTATTGGTTTTTGTGATTGTGGTTGGGCCGACCATAGGCTACCACGTGGCCCAAAGAGATGCTGCCACATGGCCTTAGGGGAGGCCACCACATGGATTTGGATTATTGGTCAAAAATTTGTTTGGGTGACCGACCAACCTTGGCAGGGTTCTACCTTGCAGCCTCCAAAAACATAACCATCCAACTTATCATTGGACCATGCATTGGTTTTTGTTATATAGTGCAGGCGACTTATATTTATTGACCAATGGTTCCACGGTTTGGCGGGGTGGTGGCCCAACCTGTGGTCATATTCTGTGGCACGTAAACAAGAGTGGAGGCATAGGGGAAGGGAGTTGTCCCCAACCCCTGGTTCCAACGTATTCACTGTAACCAACAACTAACACCATGAAGGGGAGGGTCGCGTGGCACCTTGCCTGCGACCACATGCCAAATAATATGACTAGGTTCCGTGACCAACGGAGTGGGTGGCCTCTGGCCCGCGCTCCTGGTGACATTGTTTCCATGTGACCAGATCGGAGGCAGAAATTTCGGGTGTGAGGGTCGGTTAAACGTCCAACAATTTGCATCAAAATCAATGGAAATGTCACTTAACCCGCACCAGTTTTTCACTTTGCAATTCCACCAAGGCCAGAATTTGTTGCGAGCTTTGAAAAAGGGTCAATTTTGTAGGACAATTAGTGGGGAAATGAAGGAGGCCTAACTTAGCCATTTTGCAGCCTTTTTGAGCCCAAGAAAAGCCTACACAGGGGTTTTTGGGTGTTTTGGACACAATGAAAACATTATTTTTGTGATTTGAGCATTGAATGTTGATGTAATTTCCATTTTGAGCACACCATTTAAAGGGCCAACATTGGAAGTTGGACCCAAAGATGTAGCCCTGGAGGGGTGAACTCTGTCATCGAATTTCTATTTTGTGATGCTGCATGTTATCTATTTTTCTCTATTTAAATCTGCAAAACTTAACTAAGTTTAATAAGTTTTTGTGTTTTTGAATTTTTTATCCATTCCCCACAAGACGTAAACTAGCTTGTAAACTTTACAAGAAACCTTCAAATTTTAAATTCAGATCAATTTGGTATCAGAGCATGGTTGTTTTAAAGGTTTGGTAGTTTTTGAAAGTGATTTCTTGAATGGTTGCAAGGTCTAAATTGAGAAGAGGAGAAGGAGTGCTTGAAGAGCCAAACCCTCAAATTGGTTCAAGGAGGTCACAAAATCCACAAATCCCACCAGTCATAACACATGAAGAAGGAAAGGAGATGATACCCGAGGATGAGAGAGATTTTAGAAATAATCTCTATGATATGTCTGAGATGGTGAAAGTGTTGTACAATGAAAGGACAACAAGGATGCACTTGCAAAAGTTCTAATCAACAAAAAGGTAATGGTGGTGATGTGAGAAATACTCCACCTCCACCCCCTCCTTCACCTCCATCTTCACCTCCATCTTCACCTCCTTCTTCACCTCCTTCAACACCTAGACATACTCCTCCTAGATCTACAAAAGAACATGCTAAGTCTTCTTTTCTTAAGCTTGATGTTAAGTTTGAATTGCGTATGTACAATGGAGAAGTAAATGTTGAAAAGTTGGATAATTGGGTTTTTCAAATTGAAATCTATTAAAGGATCCAAAATATTGATGATGATGTTACAAAGATTTAACTTTATTCTCTTCATTCGGAAAGTGTAGCTCTCATCTGGTGGGGGGTTAGAACTCAAGAAGATTTGAAAACAATGGTAAACTTATCTCTTCTTGGAATTATTTTATAATATCATTAAGAAGACAGTTTTATCCATTAAATTATATGTAAGATTAGTAAAATTTTAGACAACCTAAAGGTCAGAGTGTCCAAAGTTACACACAAGAATTTTGAAGGAGAGATTTAACCTTGTGTGTTGATATGTCTTCACAATATACCTCCTTAAATACATAGGTGGATTATATAGTTATTTGAGACATACTATACTTATGTTTAGTCCCACCAATCTAAAGGAAGTATGTGTTGAGAAAAATCATTTATAATCAAGAGGCAAGAATGTTCCTCAAGAGACTAGCAAGAAACCATCCAAATTTAGAGACAAAGGAAAGGGGAAGTTTAAAGGTAGAGGCAAAAAGAATGGTACTATCAAGAAAGAGGGAGATAAACTTACCTGTAAAAATTGTTCAAAATAAGGCCATGATGAATACCATTTTTGGAAATTACATCTAGAAATGAGACCAAAGAATTTTAGTAACAAGGGAAAACAATACACTGCTACTACAACTCAACCAGATCTAGGATCTGATTTAGGTGATGAAACCAAAATCACATCCATGGGAATGAAAGGTATAACTTCTAATGCAAGTACTAGTTCTTCTAGGAAGCCTATTGAGTCTCAAAATGATAAAGAAAGAAGTGAGCTTTTTCATGTCAGGGTCATTACAAAACATACACAAGTTGATATATTGTTTAATATTGGATCCCACGTCAATCTTATCTTTGAAGCAATTGTCAAGAAACTGGAAACCACACCTCGTACTAAACCTTACCCTTTGGGTTGGGTATGTGATGATTTCAAATTGCAAGTGACAAGAAAACGTAAACTCAAATTCGTCATCACTGCAAATTTTATAGATGAGGTAGAGCTTGATGTTGGACCACTTTATATTTGCGAAATTATTTTAGAGAGTCCATACTTGTATGACTGAAAAGCCATATTCTATCATCATGAGAAAAAATATCATATTTTTAAAGATGGAGTTGATTATATTGTTAGAGCACATCGCAAGAAGATGAAATTATCCCTTGTTAGTATTGGTCAGATGAAAATGATTGCAAATGTTGGTAATAATTGTGTTGTTGATGATTAAAGCTAAATATACTGCTAAATATGAGGCTAAACAGGATGCGATTCTAAACTCAAGCATGAATTGGTTGAAGTTGTTAACACTTATGGAAATATGTTTCAAGAACCTAATGGGTTTCCTCCTAAAATAGGAATCCAACATGAGATTCATTTGCAGCAGGATGTACATCTTATAAATATCGTCATGTATAAAATCTCAGTTTTGGAGAATGTAGAAATCAAGAAGAAAATTCAAGAGCTGCTTGACAAAGGAGTCATCAGGCCTAACACATCTACTTGTGGGTCTCCTATTGTCTTGGTTCCAAAGAAAGATGGTACATGGAACATTTGTGTGGATTTTAGAGCTTTGAACAAGATCACGGTAAAGAATCACTATCCTTTTCCTCGCATTGATTTTTTGCTAGATTAGTTCAAGGAAGTTGTTTACTTCACCAAGTTAGATTTGAGAAGCGGTTATCATCAAATAATGATTGATGAAGATGATATTTGAAAAAATGCTTTCAAGACAAAACAAGGTTTGTTTGAATGGTTAGTTATGCGTTTGGGCTTTGCAATGCACCTGCAACATTCATGAGAGTTATGAATGATGTGTTGAAGCCATTTCTTGATGATTTTGTCTTAGTCTACTTAGATGATAGTCTGATTTTCAGATAGACTCGTGAAGAGCATGTTAAGCATGTGAAACAAGTCTTATATGTCTCAAAAAAAGAAAAGTTTTATATGAAGATGTCTAAGTGTGAATTTGGGAAAAATTCTTTGGTTTAGTTGTGTTATATTGTAGGAGGGGGTGAATTGAAGATTGATCCTTTAAAAGTTGAATTCATTGTGAATTGGCCTAAACCCAGCAATGTAACAGAAGTTAGGAGATTTTTGGGAGCAACCCAATATTGGAGAAAATTTGTTTCTAACTTCTCACTAATTGCTACACCATTACATGCTTTGACAAGTGTGAAACATGTCTTTCAGTGGGGAGGCAAGCAACAAAAAGTATTTGACACTTTGAAAGAAAAAATTAGTACAACACCAGTTCTAGCACTTCCAGATCTTAGTAGCCATTTGAGATTCAAACCGATGCAAGCAATTATGCCATGGGAGCAGTTTTGATGTGGGTGAAAGCATGGAGCTGGGTTACACTTTTTGATGAAATAAGGGTGTGTTTTGGTGAAAAAGGGATGCTCGATCGAGTACTTTTAAGCACTCGATTGAGCTGTTGAGGTGCTTAAAAATAACTTGATCGAGCGTTAAACAAACCCTCGATCGAGCTCCTAAAGCTTGATCGAACCTTAAAGCTGAAAAATTTAAAATTTATGTTAATATCAATAATGATTTGCAAACTTTAAAATTGTAAGTATTTGATAGTTAAAAAAAAACAAATTTAATTACTAATTACATTTGAATAGGTAATTAACAATGATGTCGATTAATTTATCATTACATTTTTAGCATTTTGGTGTATAGATTTGAAAAAGTATTCTATTGCACTTGCAATCAAAATTGTAGAATTCTTATATTTATAATTTAGTAACTTAAAATTGTAGTTTTACTATGATTTAAATTTTCAATGTTATAATTTAAAATAATTAATTTATTATAAATATATTTAAATAATAAATAGATTAAACATGTAAAAAATTAATTTATTATAATATAATTTAAATAATAAATAGATTAAACATAAAAATTATCATTTTGATTTAAATAAATTTTATAATTTTTTATATGAATAAGTGTAACTAAAAAATGTGAATTTGATGTTGTTGGAAATGTATATTTTATAAAATTCATTGAAGAGTTAACAAACACGATTCTCTCCATCATAACCATATCTATTAAAATCACACACACACACACATATTTTGTGTGCAGTAATATCCACTTGGTTAGGAAAAAAATGAGTGCAATAATAATTAATGTAGTTGTAATAGTTGTAAGTTATAATTGAATATAGTTGTAATGGATGTAATGATATATGCAGTTATAATTCTCTCTCAACCTGTAAAATGTGACTGTACTTAATTCTGTCCTTAGTTTGCACAAGTGCGAAGTATATATAGAAATTTTGACTCTCACTTAGGCTTGCAATATATATTTTTAAAATAATAAAAACATAAGGAAACAATAAATTTTAAAACATTATTTGACTAATTTGAATTTGAGTAATCTAAATTTAAATGTGTGTTTAATTTTATCTTTTGTAAGCTTCGTGGTATTACATCTTCATCATCTCCAATATATCACCCTGATCGGAGTGGGGAATTGAATCAGTGACTTTACGTCAAGGATTGCCTTAACAAAGCACCCGAGCACTGCCTATCCAAGACCTCATGGACAAATGTGTGTATAAAATTATTTTTAAAATAATGATATTATAAAATTTAGTTTAGTTTAGTTTGTTGTTTTTATTTATCATAATTTGAATTATTTTTATTGGAATTTTCTACATAAAAAAATTATAAAATGAATAACTATAAAAATATGTTTTTTCCCCTGGGAAAAAGTCGTAATTTCTATTAGTATTGAGAAATTACATTTTGTAGATGCCAAAGCATATTCATATGGAGGCAACAGTGCCTTTCATTGTTTAGAGAGTTTTCGGCGAAATCACATAGAAAATAATTTGTCGACGCGTTTCGAACCAACCAGTGTGGTTCATCGTCAGGACAAGGTGAAGATCCAATCCAGCTTAGCTAGTTAAATAGTGTGTGCAGAGACTCCAACGACTATATTTCCAACGGCTAATTTGACCTATTGACCCAAGTCAAACCAATAAAATCCTTGCTATATTTATTAATTAATATTATTCTAAAATTAGTTAAATTTGGTAAATTATATAATAAAATATTCATTAGTTACCTGTACTTGTATATATATCTATTAAAAACCTAACTAATTCATATTAAAATAATACCCTTGGTATACCATATAATTATTTAATAATAATAATATTTAAATTATAATTCATCTTTTAAACCTAATGGTCAAATTGAAATTAAAATATTTTATAATAAATTTAATAATTTCTATTAAATAAATAATTTAATAATTTATTATATAAATAATATCATAGATATTAAATTACTATTATTTTTAGAAATTAGTTAAATTAGGTAAATTATTATTTTTTAATGTGCTTATTAATAAAAGTACATCTATGTACCAAAAACAAAAAATCAACAATATTGGTACAACATATATTTATTTAATAATACTAATTATTTATCATTTAAATCAAAGGTCCATTTGAAACTAAATTACTGAATTATATCCTCTATCAAGGAATAATTTAATAATTAATTTGCCGAAGCATATTCATATGGAGGCAGCAGTGCCTGTCATGTTCATAATCTGTATATCTAGAAAGAGGAACCAAGTTTTCTCCACGCAGGGAGCAATGTCAAAAATGGTAAAACTAGCAGTGTTCAAATTTGTATCCATGCTCTGCGCAGAGAGCAATATATATGCTAATAATTATCAAAAAAGTGGAACTGTACTCATGTCTAGACTGTAGCTATATACATGCTATAAACAAAAATGAAACTGTAAATGTGTGGGTATTATAGCCCATCATCCATATGATCATCAAATGGTCTGTGGTAATGCTGGTAGAATGTTCCGTCGATTTCCTCCTGGATCAACCAGTCAACTCCTTGTCCGTGCGCTGCCTCTTTGGAGAGCTGGTCGGCGACAGTGTTTTGTTCCCTGTAGACGTGTTGACAGACAAATGATACAAAGGAAGCAGTCAGTCTCTTAGCTTCATCTAGTATATGTCTCAATGAAAATGCATGACAATGAGATGCATCATTCAGCCAATTGCAAACAATTTTAGAGTCTCCAAACAGCTGAAGGTGTCTGCAATGTTTGTGGATAGCAAAGTGTATGATGTGTTTAGCCGTGCACAGTTCAGCAAAGTTATTGGTGCCTCTGCCTAGATTGATTTGTATCTTGTAGCAATGCATTTCATTGAGATAGAAAATAGCTCCTCCCCCACAGCCCGCATCTTGGGCCGAGCCATCGAAGAATGCCCATGGCTTTGATTTGTCGATGTTCACAGGTCTAATGATACGAGGTGGGGCCATGGATTCCTCTTCAGGTAACATGTTAATGTCAGCAATCGTGTGTTGTAATATAGATGGCTAGTTTGGGGCTTTGAGATTAAAGATAACCTGATTACGCGCGATCCAAACAGCCCAGCAGGCCAGCATAGGAATGTTGATAGATTTCCCAGTGTGATTTTGGCACCAGTTATTCCATGCTTCCATGAGGTTGTTACCTTGCCAATTTTTCAAGTGCGGATAGTGAGAGGTGAGGGATAGCCAAAACTGTAGAGTAGTGCTGCAATTTAAGAACAAATGATCTATACTTTCTTCCGCCCCATGACATAAGTGGCAACGAAAAGGTCCATAAAAAGATCTCTTCATGAGATTGGTGCCTGTAGGAATTTTGTCAAATAGGATGTTCCACATCAATAATCTCATGCGAGGAGCTGACTTAAGTTTCCAGAGCGCTTTCCAGGAGAAATGAATATTTTGGGGTCTATAAGGTTCCACGAGCCTTAAATATCCTAGCTTCGGGGTGTATGCTCCATGCTTGGCATAGGCCCAGATGATCTCGTCAAGTCCTTCGGTGAGCCTG
The DNA here is from genome assembly GCA_000404065.3 of Pinus taeda. Classification (NCBI taxonomy): domain Eukaryota; kingdom Viridiplantae; phylum Streptophyta; class Pinopsida; order Pinales; family Pinaceae; genus Pinus; species Pinus taeda. The sequence continues at coordinate 9,955 of APFE030833848.1, forward strand.
ATGTGTGCTTGAGTGAGTGCATTTGTATAATCCAACCATTCGTTCTTCCACTGTTCAGGAATTTCTAACACTTGAGCGGTAGTCCATGCTTGCTGGAGGAAAGAGGAGTTTGCATTATCTCTAATGTGCATAATGTGCGTAATCCCTCTGTTGTGAAGGTGCCTTATAAGGTCAGCCGATATCCTGTGGGCATTCCCACATCCGACCCACGGATCCAGACCAATGCGCACTGCATTACCTTCCTTTATGCGCCATGTGATTCCTTCTCGTAGCAGTGGTAAGGTGCCTATTACCGCTTTCCAGATATTGGAAGTGTGTTGATTAGTTCCTTGTTGTGAACAGATCCAGTCCAAAACGGTCTGAGGCTTGATATATTTTGCATATGCAACTCGAGTCCATAGACCATTCGAGGTGAGAAGCCGCCATCCAAGTTTGGCAGCCAGTGCTCTGGAGAAAAAGTCGAGCCTCTTTATACCCCAGCCTCCCCAGCGCTTGGGCTTGGCGATGGATTCCCATTTGACCCAGGCAAAGAGCCTTCCCGGCTGGTGGCCTTTCCAAAGAAATCTACAACAAATACTTTGTAGCCTATTCAATATGCCCTTAGGAATCCAGGCTAGGTCCATCCAATAGACTGGTGTGGCTTCAATCACAGCTTTGATAAGGACTAATCTGCCTGTACGAGAGAGATATCTGTGGTACCATACTTGTAACCTCTTTTCCACTTTAGCTATGAGCCATAACCAGTCTGTTATTCTGTAACCAATGGGCTTTAGTCTAAAACCGAGGTACTTTATACCGTCCATTAGATTCAAAATGATAAAGGGGAAGCGCTGTGTAGCAAAGGCAGTTTCATGAATTGTGCAGTCAGCTGTAGTGATCTATGACTTGTTATCATTGATCTTCATTCTTGTAGCTTGCTGGAAGAGAAGAATGGAGTTATGAAGGGTTGTGGAGTCCCCAATGCTGCCATTCAAGAAGATCAGGATGTCATCAACAAATAACAGATATGTGAGGTAGAAGTTATCCACAAGTTTTATTCCAATCAGTTGTTGCCTATCTCTAGCTGATGAGATAACTCTACTTAATCCTTCCATAATAAGAAAGAACAACAAAGGAGAGAGTGGACATCCCTGTCTAAGTCCTCTCTCTGAAGTAAAGAAGGTAGTAGCTTCCCCATTGAGTAGTACACTATATGGTACATCTGTGATGCAACTCATCGTCCATTTGATAAATTCATAAGGGAAACCAAGATGAGTTAGCAGCAACCTTAAATACAACCAGTTAGTTCTATCAAAAGCCTTGGACAGATCCACTTTTAGAATCATTCCCTTCTGTTTTTTAATCTGCATGGAGTGCATGAGTTCTTGAGCAGTGGCTATAGCCTCATGGATTTGCCTGTGATGCAAGAAGGCGAATTTTTCAGAGGATATGTGCTGCGAGAGTATGGGTTTGAGTCGGTTGGCAATTATCTTGGCAATGATCTTGTAGAGGCAATTACAGAGAGAAATGGGACGAAAGTCATCGAAAGAGACCGGGGCATTGGATTTGGGGATTAGGGCGATGAAGGTGGATTTAATAGCAGAGGATATTCTGCCCCTCCTTCTGCTGTCCTCTACAATCTTCAGAAGGTCGTGTCCCAGGATTTCGAAGAATGCGATGTAGAATTCTATGGACCACCCATCTGGACCGGGGCTCTTATCTTTTTTAAACCATTTCAGAGTAGCCTCCAATTCTGCCATGGTCACTTCCTTCCGTAAATCATATGACTCTTCCTGTTCAACATATCTAGGGAAAAGTTCAACCACTCTCATGATCTCCAAGATGTTAATGTCTCCAGGAGCTTTATATATGCCTCTAAAGTCCTCTGTGGCCAGTCTGGCCAGGTTTTGTTGTGATGAAACAGGGTGACCTCGTTCATCTCTTAACTCCCATATAGTGTTGATGGCTTTGCGCCCATTGGCAAATTTATGATAAAATTTTGTATTATCATCCCCCTCAGTGAGCCAAATAGCCCTGCTTCTAAGCCTCCAGCTTTCTTCCCTTTCTTTCAGAATTTGTGAGCGCTTTGAAATAAGTGATGTGTACAGCTCCTTGCTCTCAGGGGTGGGAAAATTCCTGGATGATGAATCCTCAAACTCAGCAATGACTCGTTCCGCCTATTTCGGAGTTTGATTATCTTGGATGCGCTTTTGATGAGCCCAGTTTTTGGTAATCTGCTTGAGTTCAGTTAGTTTTCTAACAAAGCCCGCTGAGAGATCCTCATCTTCCATGATGAGGTTGTTTTGCCAATAATTATGAACCAGTTGTGTATAAGAGGGGTCCTGTAACCAAGAGGCATTAAACTTGAAGGGGCTTTTTATTTTGCGATTAAAGTCCTCTGCTTCTAAGTATATAGGCCGATGGTCGGATATGCCACCCGATCCGACCCATTGGCGAACTCTGGGGAGACTGTTAATCAAGGTCTCCTTAATAAGGAATCTGTTGAGTCTTCTGGCCAAGCTTTGATCTCCACTTCTGTTATTTGACCAGGTGTACTGTAATCTAGCAGATGGAATGTCCACCCACTGATGATCCTCTAGTAGGCTGGATAGAGTATCTGTGAGGGAATCAACCTGCGCCATATGCCCTCATGACTCGCAGAACCCAAGGGAAAAATTTAAATCACCGCCTATAATGATGTTGTCTGCTTGAAGTAATTCAGATTCCAGTAAGGAACGCCAGTAGTTGGTTCGGTCAGCACAAGGGCCGTAGACATTGATGATACGAATGTCCATCGCTACAGAGTGAGCGAAAATGTCTAGACCAATGTGACCCCTACCTCCCCAAATGTTCCAGATTTCCAAAGTTCTGTTACAAACCCCAATAGCCAAGCCTACGGATCGCCCGGATGCATCCAGAGCATGGAAGGTCCAGTTAGGAAGCCAGGAGGTGAGGGTGTGGATAAGAGGTTCGGCCAAACAGAGAGTTTCTTGCAGAAATATAATGTCCAGCTGAGATGATATGAGCAGTCTCCTGAGCGCTAGTTTTTTGGCTGAACTAGAAAACCCGCGGAAATTAAATGATAGTATCTTCATGAGGGGAGGGATAGAGGGCCATCCTTCACTCTAAGGGCCCTAAAGATAGTTTGCGGTCGCCCAAGGGCGACCTCTTCATCTACAATATGTCTTGCTTTGGTAATGTGGGAGGGTCGACCACAGGAGTTCCTAAAGGTGATAGGAGCGCTCACCATGTCGAGTCCAACGACATCAGGACCTCTGTCTTTCGAGCGGGACCGAAGAGAGTAACGGGGGGATGTTTGTGACGAATGGGAAGAGAGGGATGCAAGGGTCGATGTGATCAGCGAAAGGGGGACCATCGGTGGAGGAAGCGGGAGGGAGCAAATGAGGGGAGAGTGTGAGTGTAAGCCTTGGGGGTAACGGTGTGTTACAGGAGATGATAGAGCGGAAATAGGATCAGAGCTAGTTATGAACAAAGATGATATGCCCGATGATATGCAAGAAACAGGTGTAATCTGAGAGGGAAGGGAATAAGACTTGCCCGTTGTCGCAGTGCCCGCTTGTACAGACGCTGGATGCACAGGTGATGATGTAGGAGGAGCAGTGGAGACTATAGCTGTATCTACTGCCTCTGGAGAGCTCCGGGGTTCAACAACATTCTAAGCGTGCATATGTTCCTCTTGAGTCTGCATTGAGTGCAGCTTGGGGGAGGTGTCCAGGGGTAGGTTGGCCTCTCCATCTTTGTCATTTCTCACCGCTTTCTGAAGGAGTGGGCAGTCCCTATATAGATGTCCCACTTTATGGCATCTACGGTAGCGATAGGGAATGCCTTCGTAGTAGATGATCTGTTTGCTTGCCGTTTCTCTCCATTGTATGGTAATGAACTCTTGTAGACCTTCCCTGGTGTTCAGGTTAATGAGTATCCTGGCATAAGCCATCATGCCAGTCTGCTGATAGGATTTGTCGTAGCCCATGAAGGTGCCAATGGCATTGCTGATTCTCCTGAAGATATCTTCTGATCAGTACTGAAGAGGTAGCCCTGGGAGTCGAATCCATACTGGTCCAATGCCAATCTATTCTGTCTCGGGGTCAAATAATGGAGTCCATCTCTTAAGGAGCACCGGGGCATGTTCAAAGTGCCAATAGGAGGAAAAAACCCAGTTAGTATGGTCAGCACGAGCGAACCTCAATGTGAACCATCCCCTCACGAAGGTTTGCACGAAAGGGATGTCCCCCAAATGATGGCCCCAAACTTCAGCTGCCCAGGTCTTCAAACGTGTTGCTGAGTACCTTCGACCCCTGATGCGCCCGACCAGTACCCGATCTGCAAAATCCATTGTTTCTCCCCACTGAATGTCCTCTTCCAGTCTGAGAAAGATATCGTCCTCCTTGGATTTGAAGCACTTATATTTCCTTTTAGGGCCCCGCGAGGGGGGAATGTTCTGAGGGCGACCCAAGGGAGGAGCGGTAATGTTCAGAGGTGCTGGGATCTGATGAGAGGAGGAGGGGACACCGATGCCTGAATTAAAAGGGGGGCCCGAGAGCAGAGGTACGGAGGTGAAACTTCCGGAGGAAAGACCAAGTGAGCCCGTGAGACCGACAGAGGAAGAGGGCAGGGAAGGGTTATGAGGCGGTCGGGAAAAAGAGCCAGATGCCGGAGGTTCTAAACCAAGGTTAGGGTTTAGGCAGCCGGAAACGAAACCGAGGTTGGCCGAAGAGTGTGGGGGAGTAGAGAGGGCAGGCCAGGACAGAGGTACATACGGAAGGACCATAGGATGAGACCTCGACTGTTCACCAACCGAAACCAGAGAGAAATTTTCGGAAAAGCCTGATCTGATCATACCTTCTGATGTGGCAAAGGGAGAGCGCCAGATGGAAACCCCTTCTAGAAGGTCATCTGAATAATCAACGGCTTCTAGATCCTCCATAGCCAGCTGTGCCTCGGAACGGCGGACACCTCGGTGTGTAGAGTATCCCTGAGAAAACAACAGGTCACAGTTAAATGGACCGTGGAAGTTACCGGATGTCGCGGTACAATGTCGCCCCTTCGATTAAGCTACCAGCACGAAGGCGACAGGGTTCCCGACGGTTAAGGCAAAGAAGGTAACAGAGAGGGGCGGGTAAACGGAGGGCATCACGGATCTGTAGCTATAGGGTTCAGAAACCCTAACCTAAACCAATGCGCGTTATCTCCATCGCCAAGGAGGTGATAAAAATATGTTATATTTAAAATCAAAACAATAAACAAATTATCATTTTTAAGAATTTCAAAATTGAAAAAGGGAAGTTAAAATATTTTATAGAAAATAATCTATATATTATTATAATTATTTTCTTGATAAAATAAAATAAAATTTGGATTTGTAATTAAGGAAAATTAGTGTTTGGAATATATTTGAATATTTATAAAAAAATATTTTTGTGGAATAAATAAATTTTACAATTCGCTTAAAGACAAGTATGGAGAGTTTTTTTGTTTGTTAAGATAATTATGATAGCTCGATCGAGCCTCCATTTAACCACATTAAGGGATCGATCGATGGTTTCTTAAACCCTCGATCAAGATATTAGAAATTTTAATTTCAAATACTTGATCGAGCATTTTAAGCTCTCGATTGACATGTTGGGGGCCTAAAAAACAAAGTTTTGGCTCCTCTTCTACAGATTTTTCTACAACACCATTTTGTACCCTAGCGAACTCCAAGAAAAATTTATCATTACGTTGCGGAGTTGATCATGTTGGATTTGGGAAGGAACCCTCTACCCAATGACATATGAGTTTGACAATTTCGAATTCATATGATATTTTTTTATCTAATTTATTTTAAACATAATGCTTGAAGCTTTTTTTAATAGTTTCAAAGGGGATGAATAAAAAATAAATAACATAAAATATACACATCGATTTTTTTTCAAAAAATACCACTATATTTGTTTACGAGTCCTCTTCAAAATGGTACTCTTGGTTTTTTCATTTTATTTAATGAGTTGAAAAAAATCTTGCATGAACACGTGTCTACAAAATGTAATTGAATTATTAATTTGCCAACTTCGAAACATAATAAAAAATACAATTTTGCACAATTTTTTTTTTTTATCAATATGAAAACTTAGTTCTCTCACTGTAGATCATGTTATATAATATATATATATATATATATATAATTTTTATATATATATATAATAATATATATATTTTAAAGTTACACATGTTAGACAAAGTTTTGCTACGTGAACCCATGCACATATCTTAAGTTTTGCGAAAATTTGCAAGTACATATATTGCATTTAATGGAAAATTGAGAGATTATACGACACTAAATGTTTTTGAAAAAACTATCATTAGGACAGGATCATAATTCTCCACATATTGTATTTTTACTCAGAATCAAAATTCACAATGCTTATGTGAATTTTGAGGGTTTCAATTCGATAAAATATGAAAAACTTGAAATTTCATCACCACATTTGGCCCCAAAGTGTAACCCATCTTCATTCTTTCACCCATGCAACATGGTAAGCCTATTTTTTTTATCATTCTGAAACCTTTACCAATGCAATAATTAAGTATCCCACTTATGATAAAGAGTTGTATGCTTTGGTACAAGGCGTGAAGAAATGGAAACATTATTTGATGGGTAAAGAAACAATTATTCATATTGACCATCAACCTTCGCAATATTTACAATCACAAACCAAGCTACAACAAGCTAGACATTTCAAGTGGATGGACTCCTACAATAATTTCATTTGGTAATCAAGTAAAAGAAAGGTATATACAACAAAGTCGCTGATATGTTATCAAGGCCCATTGTTAATGTATTTGTTATTCTTAAGCATAAGTCAATCATGCATGAAAGTTATATTGAACAATATGTTCAAGATGATAATTTTAAAGATGTTTATGCAACTTTGAGTCAAGGCAATCATGTTGAAGAGTTGGATTATCATGTGGCAAGTTATGTGTTCCACAAGGTGAAATAATTAATTTCATAAGGTAAGCCCACACTTATCTTATTGTTTATCAATTTGGTGTATGAAAAACAATTGCTCAAATTCAGAGGTATTATTATTGGCCTCACATGAATGAAATTGTTTCAAGATATGTAAAGGGATGTTCCATGTTTATTACTCTCAAGCCTAGTAATAGGAAATTGGGTTTGTACACTCCACTTTCTATTCCTTCTCGTCCTTGGGAAACTATTTATATGGATTTTGTAGGGGGACTACAAATGTCTAGGAAAGGTCATAATTATTTATATGTTGTTGTGGATCATTTTAGAAAAATGTGTGTGTTGATGCCATGTAAGAAACATGTTACAACTGAACAAACCACAAATATGTTCTTCCAAAATGTATGGGTTCATTTTGGGTTACCACTTCTATTATTTCTGATCATGATTCTCGATTTGTTGGGAAGTTTTGGTCAAGTTTATGGGAACTCATGGACACCAAATTGAAGAATAGCACCACATTTCATCCACAAAATGATGGCCAAACAAAAGTGGTAAACAATATAATAGTGCATCTCATTCGAGGATATTATGGTAATAATTCTAAACTTTGGGATGAACATTTTCATTACATCCAACATGCCTACAATCATGCCGAACATTCATCTACACAAGTATCTCCATTTGAAGATTGTTTGGATTGTTTTCCAAAGTCATGGGGGCTTCACTGGGGGAAGCAATACATACCATGTGCATTCATATTGGGGGATATATATTGAGGAAAAAATGATATTTATATTGAGCATATACTAGGGGGTAAAGGGCTTTTATATGTTATGTATAAAAAATGGAGCTCAAAGTTAATTAAAAAATATAAAGGTGTACAAAAAAATGTTAATGAAAAAATGGGTACCTACAATATTTAGTTTAAATAGAGTTTTTTCTAAAATTGGGAAGGTATGTTGGGTTCCTATTGGTAGGGGGTTAAATAAAGTGATTTTTAGATGTATTTTCCAATATGTAGTCAAATTATGGGTATTGTTTAGTATTGCATGAACACACGTGTTATGTTAGAGGTTCATTGAGTGAATCCCTCGTGGCCAAAGTCTCCTTTTGATTTCATCTTTGATAAAGATATTGTAGTATATGGACATAGTGCCATGGACAAAGCCAAGCATTTCATTGAACAAATGCAAATAGTGCATCAAAGAGTACAAGAAAAACTAGAGAAAAGCAAAGAAAAGTTCAAAGTAAGACATAAAAATCAACGGGTAGATCACAATTTCCAAGTGGGAGATCAAGTTTGGTTGTATATCATAAAGGAAAGACTTCAAGGTGAAGGTAAAAAGTTCAAGCCAATTAGATATGGCCCTTTAAAATTTTTGGAGAAGATTTGTAACAATGCTTTCCGATTAGATTTTCTACCTTAAATGAAAATTTATTTTGTTGTGAATGTGGAAAATTTTAGATTGTATGAGCCTCCAATGACTTATGATCATGAAGATAATGTTCCAATTCTATCTATAGAATATTTTTTCCTGAATATTTAAATGAATTGTAGGAAGGCCTAATTCTTGACAAGAGAATAAAGGCTTCACACAGAGGCAATGTGGAGTATCTTTGAGTGGGGCTCAAAGGTACCAATCCAAGTATTTCAATGTGGATTGAGATCAATAAAGTGAGGGATATGTACTCTCACTTACTTGCTGAGTAAAAATAGACTTTTGGTGGTCCAAAAGCTTTAAGTGGTGAGAAATGATCTAGGGGATAAAAAATATCCTCAAAATAAAAATTCTCAAAATATCCTGGAAAAAGTCGTAGATCTCGTCGTTCTGATTCCAACGATGCTTGAATCACCTCAATCTGACATCATATGAGAAAGTTATTGCGTTTTGAAATTTTTGGAAAATAGTTAAAAAGTCAACTTGCAGGGTTGACTGGGTAGCTGACTGGGCATGCCATATGATGACGTGGTACTGATGTTAATAGGGTGACTGTGAAAGTATGTTGGTCAGATGATATAATCCCGTGCTGACACGTGGAATGATCATACAGGGTGGTTGGCAAGTTTTTATTCGTTGTTGTGATTGTGGTTGGGCTAACCACAGGCCACCACATGGCTCAATGAGAGGCTGCCACATGGTCCTATGGGAGGCCGCCACATGGATTTGGCTTATTGGTCATTTTTTTTT